>PVLC010012283.1:0-32555 GCA_004027655.1 Graphiurus murinus
AAACCTCCACTCATCTCTTACCACATAATTCAGGAGTCCTCCCCTTGAAGTCTTCTCTGAGGTCCTTCTCCTCACCCCCAGCCCCAACTCCATCACTCTCTTCTGTGTTATATGTGCATTTTGTGCACCTCTCAGCCAGTGGTCTCATGAAACAGTCCTCTAATTCTTTCTCTAGGTCTTGTTCCTCAATTACATCTCCTTATTTCATTTTATAAACATTTATTAAAACCCTACAGTTCTAGGCTTGCCCTGTGGATTCCTTGAGAACAGACATAGTATTTTATTCACCCTTATCTCTTCAAGACTTGCCACAGTGCCTGGCTCCTGGTAAGGGTTCAGTAAATATTTGCTGAGTGGAATTCCTATACCATCTCTGTTTGCCTTTATGTAAGATGGCTTCTGTTGAAGCTGTAGTTACATACTTAAAGAGTAGAAATCTGTTTGGTGGCTAAACTTTCTCAAATATAAATCACTTAACTAAGGGAGGGGGGATTCTGAACACACTATTTTTCTTACCAGCATGAAGTTCGCCACCTCTCTGTAGACATCTTACTAAAAATGATTGGGCTGGTAACCTTCTAGCCTCTTCAACTTTTCACCCATATTTGTGAAGAAAGAAATGTTTATAATCTGAAGAGTTAATTTCTCTTTATCCAATCTGTGTTAAAGAAGAGAGAGAAATTTGACAAAGAGGGTAAAGATTTGGGAGTACCAGATCGGTTATGGTTCTTCATCCATACTTAAGTCCCAGCTTGCTAAGGTAAGCCAACTCTCTGGGAAGTACTCCTACAAGTAATTTTCTTCTAAAAAAACTCCCTGCCTTAGGTCACACAAATATAGAGTTTATTTCTGTAGAGGTAGGAGCCTTAATGTTTTCTACACTGATTACATTTGAGCGTGGTTGTGTGAGTGGGCGTATGCACATCTACTTTGGATATGTTTAGAAACAGTGTACGTTACTTTTTACCTCCTTAAATGAGCACAAGACGCAGTTGATGGTTATGGGTATGATGATGACGAGAAAGAATTTCCTATGTACTTTTTAAAGTTCATCTTGGTTATAATCTTGAATGATATGTTATGATACGATTCTGTTCAGAATGTAGAACTTCTTTATCGCTTTCAAGTTTAGGACCTAGAATTTGAGGTCCTGTGTTACTAAATATTTCCTGGCTACCCCTAGAACAGCTTTGAAGAATCAGATAGAAGTAAAGAAAATAAAAGCCATTATGTGCTGCCAGAAATTAGATGAGGGCTGAGGGCCGAATCATGAATCCAGCCAATTATTTGCTTTGTTGCATGGATATTGTCTTTTCCCTTTCTTCAGTTTCTTTCCTTTTGGCCCCTGACCTGAACTATTTTGGAGTGCCCATTCTCATGAACACTGACATCATAGTCTGACTCTGATTCCTAGACCACTAGGCTCTCTGTTCTAACCTGACCTTACAGAGCTTATTATTATTATTATTATTATTATTATTATTATTATTATTTTGTGGTACTGGACACTGAACCCAGGAGCAGTCTACCTCTGAGCTATAGTCCTAGACCTTTTTTCTTTTTTAAGTATTTTGATTTTGAAACAAGGTCTTACTACATTGCTGAGAGTCTAGCTATATTGCTGCAGTTGTCCTTGAACCTGCAATCCTCCTGTCTCAGCCTCCCAAGGTTCTGGGATTATAGGCATGCACAGCCATACCCAGCTATGCTTGGAGCTTTTTCAGTGGAAAGGATTGAGTGTGGGAGGGAGAGAAGTTGGTGCTGTGGCCAAGAACAGGCAAGTAGAGTCCTCTCCCTCCAACCAGCGTGAGGATTGAGACAGGAGATCTGCCACAGCCTGGCGAGTCTCCAGGGAATATGATGCATAATTTATATGCAGCCTGAAGCCAAGAGCTCAAGACTTCAAGCTAGGAACCTGGGCTCTGAAAACTAGAAAATGTCCCAGGGGTTGAGGCCAGGAATGAGCTGTTGTACAAATGGCTTTGACTGCACATTGAGGGCCGACTTCTGTGCCAGGATGAAGGGCCAGTGAAGGCTGGAAGGGCTGTGGAGGCCTTTGGGCTTGGCCTTCAAAGTCTGAGAATAATTTTCATATATAGAGAGAGGAGAAAAAGGACTTTACAGGCAAAGACAAAATACATATGTGTTTACAAAGAGATGATGAGGCAAGACACAAATTGAAAAAAAGAAATCAATACATATTTATTGTAGAAATAAGTTCCTGGGTCAGGAGATAGAAAACGTGGCCTAGAAGTCATACTGTGAGGGAACTTGAACTTTTGTCTATACAGCAAGTGCTTTGTGTTGGAGGAAATAAGGAATCAATGAAAGTTTGTGAAGAGTCCAGATTGTTAGTTTCTTATGGCTGCTGTAATGAGTTCCCAAAAGGGAGTGACATAAACAATACAAATAGATTATCTCACAGTTCCTAAGGTGTGACTGAGTCCAGGTGTCCACGGAGCTGCATCCCCCTCTGGAGGCTCTTGGGAAGAAGAATCCTTGTCCTCACCTATGTCACCTTCTAGAATCTTCCCTTGGCTCTTGGTCCCCTTTCCATTCTTTAGAGCCAACAATGGCATCACTCTGTCTCCTGCCTCCTTGTTCACCTCTCCTTCCCTGGCTGGCCCTCTAGACTCCTTTTTTACCTTGTAAGGACTCTTGTGATCACATTGGACCCACTCAGATAATCCCGGATGACCTCTTTGTCTCAAAATTCCTGCAAAGTCGCTTTTGCTGTATATATACTAACATTCACAGGTTCTAGGAGTTAGAATGTGAGTATATTTAGAGGTCCACCCGCATCTAATTACAGTTGGTTAAACTGAAGTGAAATAACACCAATAGCAAACATATGCTGAATACATATTCTATGCAAGGTATTATTCTAAACACTGCATATGTTTTAGCTCATTTAATCCTAAATCGGCCTGTTGGGATATCTGAGATACAGAGAAGTTAAATAATTTAGTTCAAGACCACACAGCTGAAAAGGAGTAGGATAAGGATGCCACTGGAGCCATCTGGTGCCATAAGCCACAACTGTAAACACCCACGTAGTCACTTCTGAAGTATTGTAGAAGAAATCTAGTAGAGTGTTTGAAGGAAGATCTTTTCTCCAGTCTTACTCAGTGTTTTACCCCCCGTTTCATGTTTAAACCTTTGCCGTTATTGTGATTGGGAAATTATTCGAACAGAACATACTGATCATCACGTTTCTGTCTCCAGCAAACTATAATGCTATCATAGCACAGTAAGAGAATGCCGGCCTCACAGCTGATGGGAATCTGCAATTGTGGCCTAATAACCGCTTATATGCTCAGGTTGGGAAACAGCTTAATGCATCTACTGGGAAGACAAATGGGACTTAATTGCATCCTATTTTGCTTCCCCCCAAACTGAAGAATTAGAAGAAGTAACTTATTGGTTTCCTCTGAAAACCCGATTTCCTTACATTTAGGGATAATTTTGGTATAAATTGACTTCCTACAGTTGCTAATGTTTGTTAAATACAGTGGATTCTAGAAGAAAATGAAAAGGCAGAGAAAGTAGCCCAGAAGAAAATTCACAATGAGCTGCTGATAAGATACACCGGATATTTCAGAGAGAATCTTTAGAGTTGGTGGAATTAAATTACTGCTCTGGGTATCTATTTTTTAAGGAAAATGTGTATTTGCCTAATCCAATTTCAACATAATTCATATCCCTGTAACACTCCGAGAACACTGGCATATGGTTACATGAGATATAAATTGGGAGTATGATTAAAAATCACTGGCGTTTCGATTTCAATTATATTTCACAAAATAGACTCCAGGGAAAAAAATTGCACAAGCAAGACCACAGTCCACTACAGAATGAGAATGGAGAAAACTTTCCTACACATGCACATACATGTGCACACAAAACACACACACACACACACACACACACACACACACCCTTTGCAGATCCAACCAAATTCCCCAGGTGAACTCCTGGTGCTGGCTTCCTCTCAGCAGCCAGCCATCTCCACTGGGTTTGACTTGAGTCCAGAGACCAAAGGTTCTCAGAAGCCATCTGTGACTATATGTGCTGAACAAAAGAGCAGTTCAGTTTTCCAAAAATTTGGCATCAGCTCTGCGATCAAATTCCGACTATGAGTGTCTGAGTTGGGAAATTTAACTAATCTTTCTTTAAAATGACCTTGAAGGATAATTTTGCAGACTACGTGAGAAATTGTGAATTTCGTGAGACATGATAGGTACAACACATCATGATTTAAGTCCACAGAACGTGACTTAGAACTTGAATCAGGCACCTTTATTTACTCATCTTTGTGTTCCTACACCCAGCAGGATTTCTGGCACATATTAAATGCTTAGCACATTTGCAGAATAGAAAATAAAGATTCAGGCTTTCCCTGTTTGCACTCCAAGCCCATCTTTAACTCTTCATGGGGATACCACTCCCAAGAGATATAAAAGGGGAAAGGGGAAAAGGAATCATTACACATTTTCAGAGCAAAAATAAATTCTCCCCACCTTAATCTTGACAGATGGGAATTTCAGGTTCCTCATTTTGTTTTAAGGAGCTAATAAGGAGTTCATAAATCTCAATTACCTCTGTGGAGTTAAAAGCAGCCCCAGGTCTGCTAAGCATGATTCCAATCTCTGAAAAGCACTGATCCCTTTATTAAAACTCTGGAGGAAGAGAAGGGCCAAGTCATATTTCAACCTTGAGCTGACATTACAGCAGGAAAATGTCCTTCTTATTCTGGTCAGAACAAAGGAGGAGCCCAGATCAGACTATTCAGGTCACCTACAGGATACTGTGTCTCACATTAAATCGCACATTGCCATGGCTCAAGAATTGGTCTCAGTGAGTTCCTCCCACTGGCCAATCTCTATGCAGAAATCAATTATCTATTTATATATATATATATATATTTGTATATGATATATAATTTACATATTATGTGTATATATGTAGATATATACATACATGCATGTATACATGTGCATATATTGTATACATGCATGTGTATACATCTATGTATATATATATATATGTATGTATAGTGTGTGTGTGTGTGTGTGTGTGTATTCTCTCTCAGCTTTCCAAATAAGACAGTCAAGGAAGTCTGTCATTCCATCACTCCCTGAAACTCAATCAAATCAGCCCCTGAATGTAGTTGCTTCCACCTCCCCAGTGTCACTCAAGGCTGCTCATTCTCTCCTTGATCTGCATTCTACTTGCCATTCCAGGCCCATTTCACATTTTAGTATTCACTCCTTCTTGAACACACCCCAGCTGCAGTGCTCAGGTTGTTGTTGTTTTTTAACCTGAGTATTTCCCTTTCCACCCCCCCCCATTTAACAGCATCCATGCATCAAGCTTCAATTCAAATCCCAAGTACTGCTCTATTCCTGAACAGAATTAAAAACCTGCTCTCTGCTATCCTTCATCATATGGATCACAGCAGTACCACAATTATTTGTATCCAAAGGGCAGTACAGTACAGTACAGTACAGTGGAAAGGGCAGGCATCTGGGAGCCAGGTAGTTATCAGTTAGAAACTCAGCTCTGCCATACACTAGCTGTGAGAAGTTTGAGCCGGTCAATAAACCTCTCTGAAACTCAATTTCCTTCATATATAAATGGTATGTTCTGGGCATAGTGGCACACACTTGTAATCCCAGGAGGTAGGAGGCAGAGACAGGAGGATTACAGGTTCGAGACCAGCCTCAGCAATTTAGTGAGCCTTGTAGCAACCTAGTGAGACTGTTTCAAAAAATTAAAAAATAAAAAGGAATACTATGGTAATGCTTTCCTCATAGAATTATTATGAGGTTCAAAATAAATAAAATATATTAAATATACCAAAGTGCCTGGCACATAGCAAACACTCCAAAACTGCGCGTTATTGTTATTTCTATTGCAGTGTTTTTATCACCTCCCTCCTACTAGAATATTAGCTCTCTGAGCACTTGATCATCTCTCCATGCCTTACAGCCCCAGACCTAGCAATTTTCATATTTTAGTGCTTAACAAACATTCATTAAATTCATTTTGGACTCCTCTTCTGAGACCCCTGCTACCCACAACTCATTGAATGGCCCTGTAAGGAAAGTATCAATCTCTATAATCAGGATGATAATCATAATAATTCACAAGACTTCTTTTGGGATTAAGCAGAACAATCCTTATAAATTGTAAAGTGCTACATGAATGTTAACAATCTGCAGAAAAAGAAAGCTATATGAAAGAGATCTTAAGAGGTGGACTTTTCAAAGGAGAGATGAGAAGAAGGTAAGTATTTGAGTAGAGGTATGGCTGAGCACATGTGTGGAGACCTAGTAAGTGTCACAGGTCAAGAGGCAGCAAGGAGACCAGCATAACCATGGTATTAGTAGCCCATGTCCTAATGGTCCCATGTGAAGAACACAGGGAAAATTCAACACAAAGATGATAGTTAGATTAAGTCAGTACATTCTTGTCTAGAGCCAAGAGATCCCAGAAGAGTTATGTTTGGGTATGAGTGAGGGTGTAGCATAAAGTACAAATTGTAAGGCAGATATAGAAAGTGCCTCAAAAACAATCTCATTCATTAATTGAATCTGACCAAGTAATTTGATTTTTTTTTAACTATGATGCTAAACTTTCAAGTTACAGAAATAAATAAGTTCAGATTTCCTACCTTCTTGATCTAGAGGAGGAAACCAACATTTAAACCAACAAGGGCAATAAAAATTTCTGGATGCTATTATAAGATTCTGCATGGGGTGGAGTGGGATGCATGGAACAGCAAGACTTCGACGATACCTTTGAACATCAGCAGAAGCTTCACAGAAATGACGATCCCTGGGCTGAGTCCTAAAGAATCGGTTTTGCACAGTGAGCAGAGAGCTTAGCAGGTGACTGAGAGGAAGGAACAAAGACGTGGTGTGCTGTGTCAACTGCATCCGTTGGTTTTGCTGGATGAGGCAGAAGCAATGTGAGGTGAGGCTGAAATGATTGGTAGGGATAAGATCCTGGGGAGACTTTTATATAAGAAGAAATGTAGACGGGTTTTCCACCAGGAGATGATGGGAAACTACTGAAGGACTTAGATCAAGAGAATAGCATGAGCATATTTTGTGGTTTAGAAGGATTGAAACAAAACAGAGGCAGTAGATGTTCAACCCTACTTTGTTAATTAATAACATAATGACTATTTAGAATAGTTTTGAGTTCTTTAAGCATCCAGAACAGTTACAGGTATTGTGCATGTTAAAGAATGTGTGCATATACAAAACAGTTTCTCAGAAGTCAGCTACGACTGGACTAGTCAGCTAAAGCTGCATAAGGAAAGAAACAATTGAATCAAGCTGTCAAGTTAATGGGAGTGAAGAGAACTCTGAATAGTTAACCTCTCCAGATGTGATTTCTCATCTATATCATGAAGATAAACATAAAGCTTACCTTATGTGTCTGTTAGTTTTAAATAATTGAACACATATAAGGGAACATATAATACATATGGTACATATATACATATAATACATATATACATATATTATATGTATAACATATAATATGTTCTTAGTCAATTGTATTTAATAATATGGGACAGGAACAGTAGATTTGTGATGTATTGGAAAATTGGAAAGCTTTGAGTTGAACTGAATGAATATTGCCTAAGGCTTACTATGTGCTGGTCTTTCTACAAAGTCCTTTTATATACTTTTATATCATGCAATCCCCATAGTAGATATATCATTTAGGTACTATTACCATTTCCATTTTAGGCATGAGAAAAGTGCTTTAGATATGCTAAGTAATTTTCTTAAGATTATATAAGTATAAAAGGCATATTCATGACTAAAACAAAATTCTAATTTAAAAGCTTCTTCCCTCAACTACTATATTATACCAGCTCTGATTTACTTGTTATAATAATGCCTTGAGCAAACTTTAGACTCTGTAGGCTAGCACCTTTCCCTACCAGATTATATTTTCTAGACTCCATTGAATTTGGGATTGGTCATGGCTGAGTTTTAGTCAATGCAATATAGGCAGAAGAGATGGGTTCTATAATTCTAGAAGAAATAGTTGTGCTTGATACATTCACCAAGTTGCAGTAAAAAAAAAAAAGAATTAATGTGCTTTTGTGAGATAAGAAATGAAAATTCATGGACATTCTCCTCCCATCACAAAACCAATGTGAATTAACTTTAGTGACACTGTCTCTGCCTCCTTTTTCTACTCATACAACCTCATTCTTTCACTGCTGTCTGAATTCCCATCCATTGAAGAGTCCTGTGCCTGTGAACTGGGGTCTGCCTGCTTCTAATCCTTTGCCAAGTAACACCAGACTCTCTTTTGTTCCTGCAGTATGCTCCATTCTGTTCTGCCCAGAGTCTTTGTACAGTCTGCTCTGTCTGTCTTGAAGACAATTTCCAATCTCAACTCTTCACACAGTCAGCTCCTTTCATCCTTCTGTTTAAGTGGCTCTCAAAGACAGTTCCTCCTCCTACACCCCACTTCATTCTCAATTACAGCCTTTGGTTTGTTTTATTCATAATACTGATTGCCACTCATCATTCATTTTTAGTGTACTAACTTCCAGGTTTCAAGTTTCATATCTATCATATACATTCTTTTTGCATCACCAGTAATCAACATCACACTTAAAATATAATAGGTAATTAATAACTATTTGTTGGATGGCTGATGAATGAGTGGTGGGTCACCTGGCCTCTGGCAATTCATATGACTCCACAATCTGCCACTTTGGCCATGAAGGAGAAAATAAAATTTTGAGTCCGGTACATTTTGATTTATGACTAGGCTAAGCACATGGACTATGAATCAGACAGATAAGAGCTTAAATTTTACCATGATCTGTGAGATCTTGAGCAAGTATTTTAATTTTCTTAAGCCTGTGGTTACTTATCTAAAGTATCTTTGATTTTGAAACAGTGAAGTAAAGCCAATCTTATTTCAAAAAGTTTTGGGAAAACTAAAAGCAATAAGTGCATATAAAGTACCAGTACATGGCAGTATAGCTTGTGGTTGTCATCGTGAGCACTTTCATTTGGAGTTTATCCATTAGTTACTTACATCAATGATGTACTTAATCAGCTCAGCATGATGAGCCCAGATTCATCCTCCCAAAACTTGAATTAATGGTGTTTCATTTAAACCAGTGAAATTAGTACAGAGAAATTCAACAAAGCAAATTTGTTCCATATTTCAAGATTTTTATACCATTGTTTCAAAGCTAAGTTCAATTTCATGAAGAAACCTGCCACCTCCAGCTCTAAAGGAGCTCAGTGACATGGTTAATTCTCTTGATCTCATGCAAAAATCTTCAGTGAAATAGTTACTGAAAATTATTGCCTAAATGATCTGCTTAAAAATATTTCCTAAATGATCTGCTTAAAAATATGCCTGTTTGCAAGAAAAGAGAGAGAGAGACTTTCCTGGGAATTAAAATGGTACTCAAAATAGGAGAAGTGATCAACTCAATAGATTTATTAAATATATAATTTCCACACATAGCTTTTTCCCTAGTGCTGTGTAACTATTAATGACCAGCTAAGATATTTGACTTGGATTTAACAGCCTTTCAGAGTAGTCAAAGGAGGTAGCTTTTCAGGGATTCTCCAAGAGAACAATATAGAACATTGGCAGAAATATGGCTTAGAATTAGATTAATAATTGCATCCCAATTGATTTATTTACTAGCTGTGAAGTGCAGGAAATTTTTTTTTACCTCTTTGAGTGTCCTGTAATATGGTTATTTAGCTATGCACCTACAGTTCTTTGTGTATATGTGTGGGTGTGTGAAGTGATATACTTAGAATAAAAATGCTTTGTAGGTTTCTACCATCTACTTACATTTCCCAGTGATGAAAGAGCAGGTGACAAGATTGTCAAGTTCAACAATGCTATGGCTAGGGAAGAAGTAAGGATGTTTGCATCCCTTCTAGCCCTCTTCATCTTTGTTCCATGATCATCCCAGAAAGGAATCAGTGATTTTGGTATCCATGATCCACCTCTGCAATTCTCTCTTTATTTCCCTCCTCTGTGTGGAGATGGCTTGGCCTTACAAGGAAGTTTAAAGGCAGTGTCATAAGTTAATGGCCCGACCCCTGGCTTTTTAACCTCTTAGACAAATGCCAGCCCCCAAACTTCCACATTTTTCTTGATTATCAGTTTCTCAATAGTTTATCAGTTTCTAGATTATCGGTTTCTCAGTTTAGGCATTCAGTGGTGGCACACATTTTCTACTAAGCTAAGTGTTGAATTTTAAACTATTTTCTTTTTGTATCTCCTCTAGAATGAAAAGGAATGACGATTTGAAGCCCAGTGCTAGGAAGATAATTCTGGCTTTGGCATTTTCTCCGCTGTTTTTAGGCTGAATAGAATTTAGACCTAAAGCACTTCCTTTAAAACATTAATCATAAATTGGAACACCTTCAGCAAGACCCACTGACACCCTTTACACCATGAACTGAATTTTTCTGGTAATAGAAAACTGAACCAATATCTTATTGTTATACCAAATCCCATTATTTTTGCTCAAGTTCAATTCAGAACAAAGGTCAATTGAAAAGCAAAACAACAATGAAATGAAGACCAGAGGAGAATTTTAAGCAGGGAAGGCATGTTTACTTTCTTCTGATTTTAAGCTGGAAGGCTAAAGAAAAGTGATACATGTTTGAGGATAGCAATGTTGAATTTGGGGAGATAGACTGGGTCTACCTCTGGTTCAAAGGCAGCTCAATAAGATTGTATGCAGATATCTTATGAACAAAGTTTCTTAATTAATCTCATGAAGCTACTTAAATAAAAGGTCACTAATAAAGTGACTAAGCCAACAAAAATGTATTGCTTCACAATTTTGGAGTACAGAAGTCTGAAATCAAGGTGTGGGCAGGGATGGTACCTTTTGCATGGTCTGGGGGAGAATCTATAACTTGTTTCTCTCCAAGAGCTCAGCAGCTACAGGTGATCCTTCATGGTCCTTGGCTTGTTGGCACATCACTCCAATGGCCACCTCCAGCTGCACGTGGGGTCCTCCTTGTATGCCTCCTCTGTCCTCTATGTCTGGTCCTTGTCTTACAAGGACACCAGTCCCATTGGATTACAGGTCTGCCCAGCTCCAACATGACCTCATCCTAAATCACATTTTCAAAGACTCTAGTTTCAAATAAAGACACATTTTGAGGTTCTCTGTGGACATGAATTGAAGGGAAGAGGGTCATGACTCAACCCAGCATAGCTTCTCCTGGGGTAAAAAAAAAAAAAACATGAAAATACCTGGCTGGAATCATTTTATCGACTTTGATTCATTAAGTGTTTGTTATCTCATAAAGGAAAATGGCCTTGCCTGAGTCACTGGTAACCATTCTGTGCCATTCTGTGGTGCAACCTTTTTAAATTCGATATGCCAACCAGAAGTAATGCTTCACAGTAGACTTGGAAACATTTCGAGACCTATACCTCTCCTCTCCACTGGCTCTGGAAGTTCCCGGGGAAGCAATAAGAGAAAGAGGCTGATGTCAGATTCTTTCTTAAAGGGGGCATTAAACTGCTGGAGATCCTCAAGAGTCCTCACTTGCAGAATGCCACTGAAGTGTCTCCATGGGAACCCAAGTAATGAGTGACAACGCCTCACCCATACCTAATATAGAGAAAGAAAGAGGTTTATTTTTATCCAATCTAAATACGAAACATTTCCTTCAAGAATGAATTTAGAATAGGAACAAAGGGAGTTGAATAAATTGGCAGATAATGTGGCAAAAAAGGGACTTGATTATGAATTTAGTTGAATAAGGCTTTGCCAAACAACTTTCACGGAAGAAGCCCTATGAGCTACAGGGTCCACTAGCCATGTTAGGGGTTTAAATGGAATTAGTCAAGCCACATATAAAATGCACTGATGCTGAGCAACCTGTGTGCCATAATCCTACTTTATTCTCGTTTATTGTCTATAATCCCATTTTGAAGATGTTTGAGAACACCTGTGTACTATGGGTTAATGGTAATGATGAGAACTATTCTTATTTATTAAGAAACTATTCCATTCTAGGCACTATATTTTATATCCAACAAATCTTATCACATTCGACTTGTGAAACAAGGACTACTATTTTTTACAACTTTTCACCATTCCTGGCACATGTATGGTCCAATGTCCCACAAGAACTATTCAACAAAATATTGCCCCCCATCTCATCAGGACTCTGGATTTAATTCGGTTTCCAATGCAACATTCACACCATTTGTTAAGTGTTCTTTATTTCCTTAAAAAATCATCAGATCTCCCTTTCAAATGACATAACCTTGTTATTCTTTATGGCTGAGTAAAATTCCACTGTGTGTATATATACCACAATTTTGTAACCCATTCATCTGTTGAGGGACACTTAGGCTAGTTCCATAATCTATCTAGTATGAACTATGCTGCTATAAACATGGCTATTCATGTATCCCTATAGTAATATGACTTCAATTTTGGGGGGAAGATTGATGATGGGAACAGTTCAAATAATCCTAGATTCATATACAAATCTACCAATAGTAATATTAGTATTATGTATAGGGAGGGAAGAGGGAACAGGATCAGACCTAGAGTGAAACACACAAGTGCTGTGTACATCTGTGAACCTCAATATGATGTATAATTACAAAGTGCCAATAAAAAATAAATAAAATTAGTAATAATTAGAAATAATAATACTTGTCTTCCAAGGTGGTCATAAAGAAGGCATCCAGTAAGACCTCTGTGATTCGAAACTATTATTATTTTCACCATGATTTGGCAAGAGGCATACCCTTCAGAAGGGCTACTCTCCATTCCTTTTTCCCCAAACACTATGATGTTCTTGACACCTATCTCTGATGAGGGTGAACAGGTAGTCAGATGATATGAGTTTAAAGTAAGAAGAATCAATGATTTCAACAAGTTCTGCAAGCTACAACTGTCACCATGTAAACTATTGTGTCCTACACAAATTTCTAAATGGTGCTGAGGAGAACCTGGAGCTTATAGCTTCTGCTGCTGGACCCAGAGAAGAGGGTAGAGTTACACAGAAGAGACCCATGTTTAAGGCACCCCCAAAACCTAGCTGAGTGAATATCTTACTCATTATACTTATAAACATTGTGTTGAGAATTAGTATTTTACAACAGTAATGTCTGCAAAAGGAAAATACTGCTAAATGCTTTCTCAGTTTAAATCTATGACATTTGAATCTGCAGGCTCAGACTTCTAGATTCATTTATAGATCATTTCACCTAAAAATAAACATCCATTTTATGGGCAGAGCAATTAGAGTTTATAATTAAATGGTTTGCCAAAGATCACACAGTGAATTTAACACAGGGAGACCTAGAAACTAACTTTCTCTTTTTATATGTGGGGAGAAACTTAAGACAGGGTTTCTCAACCTTGGTGCAACTGACACTTGGGCCAGATAATTGGTTGTTGTGGGGAATGTCCTGTACATTGTAGGATATTCAGCAGTAGCATCTTACCCAACAGATGCGAGAAATGACCGTCAGCTCCTCAGAAGGAAAATTCAAAATGTGTCTAGGTATGGACTGAGAATTAAACTACTCCAGTTGAGAACCACTGTGTTCAAGCCTATTTAGAAAATCAAATGAAATAATGCGTATGATTAATAATAACTTGTTACTTAATAAACAATGAAGTGCTTGACATCTACCAATAGTTGCTATTAGAGCCAGAGGTTCTGCCCAGCAGAATCTCACTCTTTGGTATTGGAAGTACTGGGTTAAGAGTGAGATAAAGCTCAGGGTGGAACAATAAAAAGAGTTCACATTGCCTTTGGAAGAAAGCATGGATTCAATTCGAATGGAGGACATTGTATTTCTAGTCTATGTAACATACCTCCCCCACTCCTTACCTGCTGATTCTCAAGTAGTGCCTTGTCAGGGAAGTCTTTGTGAAGCCTTCACCTGGCTCTGGGGCCTGTTGTCCTTCCCTGTATTCCCAAGCTCCCCAGGTCTTTCTCCACTGCTACATTCACTATCTTTACAACAATCTGTTTATAGGCCCCTCTTCCCCATAGAATGGGTATTAATTTTTGCAGTGCACGACCTAGAAGGTGATCAACTCATATTTGCTAAATAGATGACTGGATGAGTGATGGAATAACTTTTTCTTAGATGAATGAATAAGCTTGAGAAATAGGCAAATTCCATTTACCATAGATTATAAATAGAGCAAAAAGTTCCCAGGCCAAACAAAGATTTATCTCTGAATTTAGTGGAGCCAACAAGCAAATCAGCAGGTATCTGCCTACAGCATCATTTCAAAAAGTGTTCTGAAACATTTTCAGATAAAAATGTGTTCCTGGGTATTCACAAGATGAAGTGAATCCATATGAATCTATTTCATGGAGGAATTTGTTGTTAGAGAGAATATTAGTTAAGCCAAGTTCAAATAATAAGAGATGGTCTCTAAACTACCTTCTTAGGAAAGTTGATCCAGTTACCTGAAGAGCATTGTTATCCTGAGAGGAAAATGCAAAGTGGGCCAGGGAGGGAATATCTGGAACTGTTGAGGCAGAGAATGGCCTCTAGGCTGTATTTTTATGACCCCCTCATATAGAATGCACAGGACTCAAAATGCTGAGCAGATATTTGAGGAATATCACTTTGAAGATGGGCCAAAACATTAGTGTGGCCCTATTTTTCATGTAATTGGAAGAATTATTGTAATTAAATAAAGATTCAGGTATTATATTGGGAAGGACATTAACAACAGAAGACAGAAAAATTAAGAGCTGGCAATGGAGAGACTGAAGAGGAAATCAAAGGGTTCCTATGGGTAAATAATGGCCTGTTGGTCCCTTAAATACATTATGTAATCCTGAAAGTGAGTATTACAGCTAAAAGGTATGTATGAGGCCACCACTGAGTTTATAAACTACCGACCTTTACCTGATTCCAAGCATACCTGCAACCTTGACTTCCAGGTTAGTTTATATATAGGAACTATATCGGTTAAGCAAAAAACAAAGGCTGGCCTGCCTGACAGTTCTATTTTCATAGTTAATAAGCAGCATTGTTCTTGGCTTATATATCTGAGTTGGCTTAGTGGGAATTGACTTTCCTAAGAATGATCCACTCTGAGACATTGATAAGACTGAGATTTCAGAACTGTAGGATGAAGGGCCAAACCTGAGACTTCTGTGGATTTGCCAAAGTTAATACCAACCTAACAGGCAAGCCCCACTCTGCCATCCCATCCGTTCTTGCCAAGGTACTTCTTCCCAATTGCTCCATGGAGCATTAGAATATCTACTCTTGAGATTTGGTCCAACTGTTTCATAACAAACTGCAATTATAAACTCCTACATTATGTCGCAATAGCATGAATTTGATCATAGTTTTCTTGCCAAGTAAGCTCTCTTGAATATAACCCTGATTATTTTTCTATAGAAACCCCCCTATCTGGGATTTACAGAGAGAGAGCAATGCATCTCAAATCTAACAGACAACCAAGACGACTCACTTGAAATGTTGTTATATATGTGTGTGTGTGTGTGTGTGTGTGTGTGTATGTACCAAACCTTCCCAGGATTTTGAGAACTATTATGATTTTTGTCATTTTAAATCTGTTCCTTCTCTACAAATAGGATCTGTTTACTTGTGATTGACAATTCTTGGGGAATACAGAAGAAAAATTCAGATTGACTAATGCATTTTTAATATTTACAGGGCACGGACCATCTGTGTTTGGTGTACTGCTTTGTGCTTGTTGGAGCTTAGATGTAAATAATAGTCACGTGAAAAACCTCTAATTTGCAAGAGGCAGAATATAAACTTTTCCCAGAATGCCTTGTGAACAACAGTGAGCTCCATATATGACCCTGTGCATGGTAGATTTACAAGTGCTATGTACAACCAAAATAAACACATGTGTTATATTTATAAATACTGATATTGTATAATAAAGGCAAAAGAGAAAACAAACAAACATCTGGTAATTTTTTTTTTTTACTTTCTTATCTGCTACCCCTTGACATTGATTTTTTGTTTTGTTTTGTTTTCCAAAATAAATGCTTAAATTGCTTTTTTTCCAAGTTGGAGAAAATGGGGGCTTTGAAGCACTTGAACAAATATCCAGCATCTCTGGTAATACCACACGACTACCTGTGCTATCTCTCATCATTGATGAGTGCAGCCTTCACTCACCCAGGTGTGCCCACACCTTTGAAACCTGCACCTATGCCCCTGCCAGTTGTTCAGCACCTATCATGGTCCACAGAGCATCTTTTTTAGTGCATATCAGAACGGAGTTTTCAAGAAAAATGACTGTCCTTAGGAAAAGCAAAGATAATAAAGTTTTGGTAGGAAGATTTTTACAATAGTGCAACCACATTTCAAAAGCCAAACTACTTGAGATAAAGGCAGAGCAGTAGCTGCACCTCCTGGGTGATAGAGCCCAGAAAGTGTCAGGCACATCTGTTAGTTCCTGTTTGGTTTCTATAGTAAATCTGCCAGAGTCCTCTGTAGGCAGTTGTTAAGCACTACTAAAGCTGTCATTTCACCAGGTAATTAAGTTGCCTATGATACTGTATGCCATCCTCTGTTGGAGGAAATATTAAACTATGGCAAGGAGTGTTTAAGAATTTCTTCCCAGTTGGGCAGAGTATTACACTCATGTAGTCCCAATACTTGGGAATCTGAGACAGGTGGATTGCAAGTTTGAGGCCAGCTTCAGCAACTTAGCAAGACCTTGCTTCAAAATAAAAATAAAAAATGGCTAGGGGTATAGCTTGGAGGTAGAATGCCCTTGAGTTCAATTCCCAGTATGAAAGAAAGAAAAAAAAGAAAGAAAGAAAGGAAGGGAGGGAGGGAGGGGAGAGGTAGGAAAGAAGGAAGGAAGGAAGGAAAAGAAAGAAAGAAATTTGAGAGAGAAAGAAAGAAAGAGAATTTCTTCCCATGGAGGGTACATATTGAGTATTCTTTGTATTATTAGGTTTTCATTTGTGTATTAACTAATAATTTTATTTCATTTCACAATTTTAAACCACTTTTATATATACTGTCTTTTAATATGGGTCACTAGCTAGTAAAAGGTGGGTATTATATTAATGCATAAATAAAGGCTCACTGAAGTTAAGTAACAATTCTTTGTGGTTACTGAGAAAGGGGAGAGCCCAGACTCAAATTCTAGGCCCCTGTTTCCAAATATTACTCTCTTCAAAGCATTAGGTTTTTAATGTGTACAGTAGAAGGGACTACTCTCAGTAGCTGGGATTCCCAGGCTCTCACTGTATTTGTTAGGATTTGTATTTTCTGCAAAGGTAGCATGGAAGTATCCAATGAGGACCTGAGAAACTCTTGAGGATTACTGATATCTATATATTATATATTGTATACTCACCTATATGCACACTTTATATTAAACTACTGGGATTTTAAAATGTTCCCACAATAAAACTATAATAGACCCTTTTATCAATCAAGTTGGGAATCTGGCTGATACTTGGGAATGAAGATGAGGTATGTTTGACTTGAAGACCCAGGAGATACAGAAAATTCTATATCTAGGGTAGCCACTGTCTGATCAGATTGTTTTCAATGATATTGTCACATCCAACAAACGTGTATGCCATTTTAAATCAAAGGTGAGCATGGAAAGAGGTATCAAGCAAAAACAACCAGCGTAATCCTCATGATGCGGGGGTTGGAGGGCAGTAGTGGAGGAGGTGAGGAAGGAGGAAAGAATTGGTGCCTCATCCAGTAAGAAGTGGTTACATCAGGCTTGTGTCACGTCTGAGAGAGGAGAGAGAGAGAGAGAGCGAGCGAGCGAGAGAGAGAGAGAGAGGAGACATGGTCTTACTTTACTTTCCTGGAGGTCACAGAAAAGAAAGATAGCAACACAGAAACAATTGTGACACAGTGTGGTCAGCACCGTGGGCGAGAGAAGCCCAGAGGGCTTAGGAACGGCAGAGAAAGGGATTCCACTTCCACTGGAGCATTGCAAGTATTTAAGGAAAAAACTGGGAGTTAGAAGTTAGCTGCACCAACAGGGTACAAAACACTCTGGGCATAAGAGAGCAGTATGTGTCTCACAGAAGTAGTACAAGGAATAACTACCGCCTTTCTGATCTATATGTCTGGAGAGAACAGCGTATGTAAGGAAGTGATAAGAAATTGATTTGTGGTAGCCAGGAGCTGGACATAAGTTTGTCCTACTAGGTCATGGGGAGAATGGCAAGGATGGAAATAATTTAAGCATTTTAAGCTGCTTTTAAAGGATATGATCTAATTGCATTTTAAAAGATCCTCTAGCAGGAGTCTAGAAGACTATAACTGTATTGTCTTCTATAACTACATAGTCTACAGAAGACTATAACTGGGTGATATGAGGAGACTGTTTTCCATAGAACTGAAGACAAATGGTTTGAAGTCAACAGCTTGGGCTGGCCATTAAAAAAACAATTGGAGCAGACACTTATTGCAGTGTAATTACCAATCCCAGACACCTTGCACCTGCTATGTTCTTTTCTCTGCTATCAGACCACAGCCATAAGAGTCAACTTGGATCCATGTTGGCATCTCACTATCTCCTACTATTGCCACAGTGATTAGCTCTAAGAATGAGCACATGATTAGCACTTGGCCAATCAGAAGACTTCTCTAAGTCTTCAACCTGGACCATAAGTCAGGGTTCCTTTGCTTATTCAAACCACTAGCAGCCAGTATTCATCTCCCCCAATGGGAAGTAGCCTCACCATAGTAGGTAAGAATAAAAATAACACTTGGGAAAAACAATCAAGCCAGCAAACAAAAATAGTGGTCCAGAGAAAGAACACACACTTTTTTTTTTTTTGTCTCCAAGTTGCACAATTCCAGATGTTCATAAAACCAATTCTTCCTTGGACATACCTTATGGGCTAATTCTCCCCTTTTTTTCTTGGTTTAAGTTTATTTGGTTTGAAGTTTAATCATTTACAACTTGCTGAGATTCTAAAACAAACAAACCCACAACAACAACAACAAAAAACATTGAGACTGAGAGGAAGAGGGATAGAGCTGGGGAACCTGGAAATATGAAATATGAGACACAGAAATAAGAAATAAGGTGATCAAGTTTAATATGAAATGTATCAAGGTTTGTCAAGATCTTTGTGTAAAGGACAAGATGGTAAATATTTTAGGCATCGTAAGCTGTATGGTCTCTGCGATTACTCAACTCTGCTGTGGTGACATAAAAGCAGCCAGA
The DNA here is from genome assembly GCA_004027655.1 of Graphiurus murinus. Taxonomy (NCBI): domain Eukaryota; kingdom Metazoa; phylum Chordata; class Mammalia; order Rodentia; family Gliridae; genus Graphiurus; species Graphiurus murinus. The sequence continues at coordinate 19,235 of PVLC010012283.1, forward strand.
GACATATGTAAGTAAATGGGCATGGCTGTGTTCCAATAAAACTTCACTAACAAAAGCAGATGGCAGGTCAGATTTTGCCTGCAGACATCAACTCTGCAACCCCTCGTCTGCACAATTCACCTTTTGCTTTAATTCCAAGTCAAACATTTCTTTGTTACCAATTACAATCTCTATATTACCTTGATACTGAAATGAATTGGAGACAGCCATCTTCTTATTTGGGAAGGAACATCCCTTTCCAAGATTATCGCTTAAAATTTTTTGTATCTGTTTTTTACACCACTTTTTAGTATATCGATGAGTTTTCAACCACAAACATTAGCTGTGTGTGGATGCATCAAGAAAATCTAGGTTCTGACCCCCAAGCCAAAGTACCAGAACTCATGTGATATCAAACTCATGGAGACAATGTTCCCAGTAAGGCTAGCTGCCTTCTCCTCCTTGTATCCCCTCTACCACATATAGTATCACCTATCCTCTTGCAAATGTTACTAAGGATTGCAGTGTAATAGAAGTCATTCTCTCAGTGCCTTTCTAAGAAGCCATGATATTTAAAAAAGACCTGATATCCTATATCTGAGAAGTTGAACTTACCTCCTGCCTATTCTTTCTTACACTTTCCTTTTCATCCTGATACTGTTCACCTTCTGTTCTCCCTTTTTCAAACAGTGTAAAGGTACCAGATTCTAGATTTTCCACTCTGAGCTTCTCTCTTAGCTTCTCTGAATGTCATGTGCTCATCTTCAAGTGGAGTGACTAATAACTGACCTGTCTCCCAAGGTCACTTGGATGGTTAAATAACAAATACGAGGATGTCCATCACTGAAGTATACAACATGTATAGATGCCCCAAGCATACAGTGTGTTCCTGGAAGGAAGCAGAGGTGCCTGGATGAATTATGCAGCCTCCATGGCCCTTGATCTTAAGCCCTGCAGAGAAATGCTCAAGAATTATTCATTTGATTGCTTGTTTTCTCTGCACGTATTGTCTGGGACCTGCTGGAACAGGATTGATCTGACACATGACTTGCCTCTGAAGAAGAGAATCTAGGGAAACCCAGGCATGGGTGTTTTGCAAATAAATGCAGTAACAGATGGGTGGAGTTTAGATATTTTGTCAACATAGAAATCACTTTTCCAAAGTGAGTTTTCCCATCCAAGGATAGTGCCCTTAATTTCTATAATTAAAAATACCTGCCATATGTTAAACTCTCTATTGTAGCAGACTTAAAGTGAAACTACATATTCTTTGTCATTCTTTTCTATGCAGAGGTAACTGGAAGTAAAAAGTTAGGAGACCCAGATTGGGGTTTTCCCTACCCTGGTACTCAACAGAGAACCCTCAACTTCAGACCTTGTTTCCTTTGATACAAATGAAGAATGTGAGTAAATGATTTTTAACCCTCTCTCTAGTCAATCTCTACCTAAAATATATTGCATAAATATGAGACTGAAGAAGAGACTAACTTTCAGAGAATGCTCCCTCCAAACAATATCTGTAGCAGTTGAAAATGTGGAGTGAGATAGAGAAGGGAAGCATTCAGAGAAGGCAGTGTTCAGAAGTACATGACATTCAGCTTGAGTCTCCATAGATTCACCCAGTGACTCAGTACCACATCCTCTAACTATAGATCAGAAAGGGCAGTGAATTTCCAGTGAATATAGTTCAGACACCTTTCATTTACCATGTGATATAGTGGCCTTGAAAGTCCAGCAGACTGGATTCAATTTCCAGTTTGACGACTTACTTGCTTTGTGAACATTAGAGATTAACTTAATCTCCCCGAGTCTCAGGAAACTCATCTGTCAAATGGGCATGGGGCAGGCATACTTCCCAAAGCTTTTATAGTGATTGATGAGGTTCTACCTACATCATGATGAAGTTCAGAGTGATACATACATGTACACAGCACTTGGTGAGCTCCCCTAACCATTTCCTCCCACTCATTTCCTCCCCTTCCCCATACCCAATATCGAGATTGGCATTGATGATTTTGTATATGAACATCATGTCAATTGAAGTGTTTCCTTCCTCAAATCCTCCTTCCCCCACCTGCCTCCCTCTCCTAGACCCCCTTCATCACTTCATTTGGAAAGAAAGTCTTGGTAAGTTGCTCAGGGTCTTGATAAGTTGTTGAGCCTATCCTCAAGCCAGCAGTCCTCTAGATTGATGAGTTTTGAATGATGCCTAATATCCCATGGCAAGCACCCAACAGATGATAGCGCTGATGAATCCAGCATGGCAGTGAGTTGGATGCTTGTCCCTCTGCTGCCAGCCCCCCATCTAGGTACTCCTAACTCTCCACCTGCATTGCAACTTTTGTCTCCTAATCGAGGTCCCAACTTCAAACTCTCTCCTGTCTCATCCTATTCCCTATAGCAATCTTCCAATTAATACTTTAAAGCTTAAAACTTCACTAATTTCCCACTGCCTGAAATATGAAACCGAAACCTTGTTCTATGGCAAAATTCTTTTAAAACCTTTTAGATTTCATGCCACCTCCATACTAATCCATATTCCAGCTTCTCTGAACCACTATCCCTAAAGAAACCAGGCTCTTCTCCCACCTCCCTCACAGCCTTGGCTCGAGGAGTTCACACCTGAAAGCTATCACTGTCCTCTTTAATTCACAGGAATTCTATTTCTTCAAGGAATAGCTTCAAACATTTCTGAACATGTTTCTTCAAGCTCAACTGTTACTTCATTCATCCATTCACCATTCAGCTATGCTACACATTTGTTGGGTCTCTGTATGTCGGAAACCATGCTTGGTAATAGGAAGGGTGCAAAGATTGATCATCTGCCCCAACACTTGGGAGTGCTCCGTCTGATGGGAGACAGGATAGTGTGGCCAACCTGTTAAATGTCGCATGGCAAGTGTCACAAGGGATGTCAAAAGTACGTATAGATTATCATCAGACAAGAAGGGGGAGAGAAAACTGCATGGACTGGCTATGAAAGTTGTCACTCCTTTCCTAAACGATCTAGCAAACTTGCTTCTGTAATTGTTTACATGTGTGAATCTCTTGTAGCTATGGAAACTTCCAGAGTTTGCCCCTGAGTCTAGAAGTTTACCCTAGCCTCTTACTATGAGGCCTGATATGGCAGAGTATTGTATCCTCAGTAACCAAGAAGGCTCATGCTGACCAAAATGGTGACAGGGCTGGAGCATGGCTACACCTGACTGTCAGGTCAAAGAGGACTAATATGTAGAATACACAAAAACAGAAAACTTAACACTAAAATAGCAACTTCCATAAGTTTTTTTCTGGGACCAGTTAAAAACAAAACAAAACAAAAGAAAAAACAACCATGAAATATTTTCAGCCATCATCATTACATATCCTATAATATGTAGAGTGTGTCACAATTTACAAAGTATCTCTGTATAATTTTGTTGTTGTTCAAGGCTCACAAATTTCAGAAGTACTATTATAGCCAGGTGTGGTGACACACACCTATAATCCTAGTACTTGGGAGGCTGAGATGAGTTCCAGGCCAGCCTTAGCAACTTAAGTGAGACTTTCAGCAACCTCTGGAGTGCTGTTTCAAAATAAAAAATAAAAAGGGTTGGGGGTGTGGCTCAGAAGGAGTATGCCCCTGGGTTCAATACCCAGTACCAGAAGAAGGAGAAGGAGAAAGAGGAAGAGAAGGAGGAAGAGAGGGAGGAGGAAGAGGAGGAGGAGGAGGAGCCATTTCACAGGAAAGGACACACAGAGAGGTGAAGTAACAGGTACAAGTTAACACAGCTCTGCAGCTCATGCTCTTCCTGCTGACCAGGACACACTTCCGTGTGCAGGGGCGAATGTGAGAATAAATTCCTCCTCTGCAGTGAGATCAGTATCACCCAAGGCCACAGCTTCTTGGGCACTTTACTGTAACTCCAAGTCTCATTTTCACTTCCAATGCGGTCTGTTACAAACAATCAAGGATAGCCGGGGTGCTGAAATCCATGGGGATGACAAGTGCCTCCAAGAACCAAAAGGCCTCACTGGAAGGGAAAAGCAGACAGAACCAGACAGAGGTCAGAACGAAGACCCAGGCATGAGCGCCAGGCAGGCAAGGCCAAGCCCCACCAGAGATGAACTGCCCTCTATGTTGACAGCTGATCACATCAGGAAGCGGTGAGCCCACAGCTCTGAGGTGCCAGGAAGGACTGGGAGACATCTCACTAGGAAGCCAAAGCAGAAGTCAAGTGCCAACTGTACTTACACCAGAAACTCCTAAATCCAGTTATTTGCTGGGTTTCTGTTGGTCTTTTGCCCCATCCCACTTCTTGAGAAGAACACCTGCTTCTGCCTCCAGGGACTTACCAAGGGAGCTGTTGTCAAAAAGCATCCCCTTATCTCAGTATGTGGATGACTGAGGGTAGGCAGACAGGTGGGCAGCAAGTCCCTTTTCCTAGGCTCATGCCCACCCCCCTCTCTCTCTCAGAAACACGAAAGCCCCCTCTTTATCTCTTACCAGTGATTGAGCGTTCGATTATGGGTACCAACAAGTCCCATCACCCACCTGTTATAGTAAAGCTCACCCAGCTCTTTGCGACACTCCTGAGTGTCGACCTCTGGCTCACTTAGCATTCTCCTGCTTTTTAAAACTCACCTGTATACCAATTGTCAGTGTAGCTTGAACTTTATGGGCTCTCTATATTTTATAACATAAATTATACGTCCATGTCTAACAAGGGAAGTAGCATTAATACTATGCTATTTGTCCCTTAAACAAATGCCTGCTGTGCATGCACTTATACAATCTCCTGATTGTCAACTTGCCAATTATAGGGTGTTTTACCCATTTAACAGATGTTTGTAGGGATTAAGTTCCCTGACCAGTTAGGTCTGACTCCAAATCCCCTGAAGTTCAAACCCCCAACACTACCTGTCCCATCAACAGACAACTGAGAACCCTGCCTGACAACAGAGCTAGAATTCAATCCTAAATCCATCTGACTTCAAAGCCTGAATTGTTTCCCATCGCAACACACCACTGTAAACATTCCTAACTGCAACTGAAAGATGTTTGGATTCCAAGCTTTATACCAAAAAAGGCAACTTTTATTTTCAGAATTGCTAAAAGAAAATAGTCGGTGAAGGGGAGGAAATATCAGCAAGGAATGTGATCCCACTGCCAGGTTGTATGGTTATTTATTACAAATGCTGATATTCTCTCTCTCTCTCTCTCTCTCTCTCTCTCTCTCTCTCTCTCTCTCTCTCTCTCTCTCTCTCTCTCTAGTTTCTCTCCTCTTTCCATTATTTACTTGTTCAGGGAGCTAGAAACAGGAAGGCAGCCCTGGCGATTCAGCAGTTATTTAAATAGAACAGTGCAGGGATTGTGCACTCAGTTCGCTGTAATTGGAAACCATTCCTACCATGCACAATATTTCAAAAGCAATACAATCCAGTTCTCTGACCCATGAATCAGGGATTTCCCCTCTACCAGCGTGAAAGATTGGGGCCAGGGAAAGATTTCTCTAAGGCACAGATTTTGCAGAAGGAAACTGACAAAAGAAAATCTTGATAACTGCATTTTTAATTGAATATTAGAATAAGTTAAATGCATCGTATTGACTTTCCTCATGTGGTGAAGACATGCTGGGAAGTATGCTCTGTACTCTGAAATCTGAGCCACGTGCCTTTCTGGACAGTGGTCCCTGTAACTCTTCCTCTTATAATCAACTCACTCCACTACAGCTGTTTATAGCCAAACAAAATAGGCTACTGGTCAAGTCATTTCCTTACAAATTCATGTTAATTCTCCTCTGATTCAAAGGAAGTATTTTCAATTCTGCTATCCTGTCTGCCAATGTCACCTTTGGGGAAATTGAAATCATGGGTTGCAAAAGCTTAAAAAGCTGACATTTTCAAATGACAGAGAATGGATACTTCCTCTCTCTTACCCTCAGTTATGTCATCTGAAAACTGGTCTTAAGCTAAATTCCACAGATGGGTATTGAGAGATTAAAGAAGGTGATGTATGAAAAAAGCTGGCAGGTGTATAGGTGCTCAGTAAGTACTGCCCCTGTTCTTTCTTCATTGTGTGATTAAAGATGCAATGAATGTTTGTGTCACTATGTTGGCTCCATCATCCATTCATAAAGGCAAACCACTTATTTATGATTTCTGTCTCCTCCTGAACTAAAGTAGGGCAAGTATTCTCCTTTTTCAAAATAATCTTTGCAATGGCTATTCCTGCACTGGGCACCTATATTCCAGGAACTCTCCACATTTCATCTTTTTTAATCTGACCCTCTACTACAGGTTGTCAGTATTATCTCCACTTTACAAAAATAGCAGAAAGCTTGTCTAAAGTCAACCACTGGTAAAAAAAACTGGAGAGCCAAGAATCAAACCAAGTCTGTCTGGCTCTGAAGTCTAACCTTACTTACTTTTTTTAAACAAACAAACAAACAAGAAAAAAAAAAAACTTCACTCTTGCACAGCAGGCAATTTTGTTCCTCAGGGGGTCTAGAGGATTTGGGGGCTTCTATAATGGGAGGAGATGGGGTTCAATGTCAATGGCATCTTTGTACATGACCAGGGACATCACTAAACACTCTGTGATGCACTGAGCATCCTCTCCTAACAGAGGATTATCTGATCCAAAATGTCAAAAAACCCAGCTCTGGCATTGATTAGAATTTGTCTAGTTTTAATATAAGTGAATGTAATGCCATTGTATTTCTGAATTCAGACCTTCACCTCTTTACGGATGTGCACACGCCAAAAGATCATATTTTCCAATCTTTCTGCAAGGCAGAAATTTCCCTACCGTGTGCTACATGTTCATCCTGTCGGCTTCACTCATTTCCGCAGCACAATGTCTATTGTCTCATGGTTTCCATGGCAAAAGGTCTTTCTGCTATTTGCTTAGATTATTTTTTACTTGTTCATGCCATTTTGAAAACATTTTTTAAAATGAAATCTCCAAGGTCAAGTTTAATATATCCTTTCCTCTTTTTCTCTTATTCATTTTTCATATATATAGTGCCATAGAACTTAAACAACTCACAATATCTGCACAGTGTGTACCAGCACTAAGATATGATGGAAAGGATTATTTATAAAAAAAATAAAAATGTTATATCTGGTAAGTTTCTTAGAGGTCTAGTTCACTCTCCATCTCCATTTGACAGAGAAGGGAATTGAGACCCAGGTAAACTACGATCTGTCCAGAGTTAAACAGTGAGTCAACACAGGGCTAGACCAAAAGCAAAGATACTCTGACTCCTGGGCTAGTGCTCTCTTTGTCAGGCACTTGGGATTTCATGTTGCAAAATCCATTCAGTGCATGCCTGCAGGAGCATGCAGCCATGTATGCGTGTGTGTGTGTGTGTGTGTGTGTGGCCATGTATGCAAACATGCACACTGCATCTTCTTTCCTCATCTTTGTTTGAAGCCTTATTAGTTACCAATATGCTAAATGAAAACCTAAAGTAATGATTTAGCTGTTGTGTGTTCTACGGTGATATTTAGAGGGAATGGGGACTTTGGATCATTTAAAGCCCAAGATAAGAACTTGAGGTGTGTAGATAATTTTATTTCAGACAACTAAAGCCCCCAAATGAGCTGTTGGCGTTTTTTTTATTAAGCCTGGCATAGCATGCAGAAAGTGACAGGAGGACATGTCTATCTCTCATCCTTAGTGCATCTCTATGCTGCCCCCATGGGTTCTTCTATGAAACATAAGCATCATATGTTATTGCCAGGCTTGAAGACTTTAATGGCATTCTACTTTCTGGATAAAAGCTGAAATTTTCAGTGTGATGCATATGGTGATCTTATCTCTATAGCTTCCCCATCTCCATACCCAGTCTTTACTCATTCTAAGAGCTCCCCAGAAAATCGTTTCACATGGATGCTGGAATAGATTCCCCCAGATCCCTCTCTGGCACCTGGGCTGGTCTCACACTTCTCCCCCTGTGGCCATGAATGTCGATGACAGCATTGACGTCCCTGAGATCAGAGGGAGGGACCCCATTCTCCCGAACTTTCCATAGCAGAATTCACACCCAAGTTCCATCAAGAAGACATCATCAGAGACCAACAATATAAGTCAATAGAATATCTTAGCAGGTTTTAGAAATGGTCATTCTTAGACCCATAGATGTAAACTAAACCCAAGTCTCCACCTAACTTCCGGTCTGGAGCTACGTCTCCCCATACCCAGCACACTTTGTAGGCATCTCCACAGCTGTGGGTTTAGGTGCAACGCATTCACCAAGCATGTTAGGAAATTAACCCCTCCCTTCTTCCAAGAGCCATTATCATTTCGCGCTCAGGGTCACTGGCAATAGAACGATCCATTTCCTTCTGATTAAGTCTTAGCCACAAAGCTACAGTCTGACCCATCTCCAACCCAAATAGGTAATTCCTCTTGTGGATGATGTATTTTCTGAAGTTTGGATTTTTCAGTTCTAGCACTATGCCGCACCTGCCAAACTCTGTCCAGTTCCTTCCTTCCAGCCTGGGAGGTGTGTGTCTGAACGCCACATGCTGCAGAGAGAGGGGCCATCAATTCCAAGTCCTCATTCCATAGATGAGGACAATGAAGCTCAGAAGGAACTTGCCCAAGGCACACAGCAAATCAACAGTAGCAGCAGGGCTAGAATGCAGGTTGTTCAATCCCCCTCCCCCCGGTCAAATGCTTTCATATTTTTAATATGTTCCTAAGATCTCAATATTGAGAAAATTTAATTTTATATGACTATGAATATACGTATGAGTACTCAGCAACTGAACAGATATGAAAACCTCAGGAAACACTGAAGATACAGAAACTGAATGTGGGTTACAGTATTCCTTGGGGACCCATCACTTCTTGTCCTCAAACATAATATCTGGAGCAAGAAGGTAAATTTCAATGGCAGGGGCATAATACACATGTAATTGATTTAGAAGATGTATTTAGAGACTGTTAATAATGCATGTAAAATGCTGAATATTACTTTTCTCATTATAAATATTTAAGGGCATAGAGTTCTTTATAGCACAAGATATTACACAGTAAGCAGCTCATATAAATGATGCTACTCACCAGTTTCATGAAGCCCAAGAAAAGACATCATTTCCTGTGCCCGAATGATCACATGAGTGACACTCTGAAATAGAAAACAAAGTCCATTCTGAAAGCTCCAATGTTATATAGCTTTCATTCAAAATGAATCTATCATCCTTTGTCACAAAAAGCTATAGACTCAGTTTAAGCTAGAGGAAGATAATTTTTTTTCCCCATGCAACCTCGAGGGTTAGTTTCCTGCTACGCTTCTTTAGTGTGGTTTTAGTAGAAATGATAAAGTTGGAAATTTCTTGCTTTGATTCTTTTGAAGCCATGCAAGCCTTTGAATCTTTTTAGATATCATTCAGCTTCAGATTTAAAAAAGAAAAAAATAAAAGAACCTGCAAGAATTAGCAGCTTCAGGAATGCAAATTAGAATTTTTTATAAAACTTGATTGAGTGGCTGGTCAATAAAATTGGAGTTGAGACTACTCTGTCCTGATGGACACCACCCCTGACACTACTAGGGAAAACTTGATGGACAGGGATGGTCATCGTTCCAGGTGCCTAGTGACTAATCAAATCAAAGGACAGGTGTACATAAATTTATATATAGCAATTATTTCCCTGAAAATATACCCTTCATTGTCAGTCAGTGGCAAGAAACACAGGAGAGAGCAAAGAGTCAGAAATAGACATCAAATATATTGTCTTGGAATTCTAGAATCACCATTTACCAGCTAGGTGATGAGGAAAGTTACAGATCTGCCTGGAACCTCCATTTTCACAGTTTTCATACTCATGAATGGAAGGCAATAAGTAAGACCTGTGCTGCATAACTGTTGGGGAGACTAGATCCAAAAACATGCCTTGCTGCCCAGTGGGGAACATCCCCCAAAACAGCTAGAATCAGAGGAACTAAACAACCACTCTAGGAGCCCATGGGATTGTGAGGAAGGCTGCTTTTACCATTTGGTGATGCACGTTGGTATCATATACAAGGAGAAGGTTTAAAATGTTTTAAATCTGATATTAGGGTTTGCATTTGTGAAAAAAATCTAAATACTTCCTTTAATTCTTCATTTTTTTAGAATCTTCACTATATTATTGCTTATTCTTGCAGATGAGAAGTTTCAGAGCCCTAAGGACAAAACTAACTTGTCATGTCTGAGATATCTAAACATATGGGTGTTTGCACATCACTTGCCCACTGACTGTGTTACACAAAGCCGGGGGAGTGATCCAAAGCACAATGCCACAAAGAGAAGCCAAATATAAGATCTAAGCACGCCTTCCACATAGATTGCCAACCTCCAAGTATTAGAAACAACCTTACAGAAAGAACAGACTGGGCAAACATGTCTGAACTGAGGGTTAAATGGCAGGAGCTGAGAAAAGACAAGCCTTAAGAACTTTATTTCAGGTACTTGCCCCATGAGAGTGCTGAGAGCAGCTAACCATCCCAGCATGGCATGGCCCAAAGAGTTTGCTATGGGCCTCTCTTAAGTAGAAAGAAAAGAATTGTTTTACTGTGGTTCCAAGTTCAAAAAAAAATGAAGGGATATGCACTGATACCTGCTATAAATGTGTGAGTCTTTGCTTCTTTCTCTTAAGGGGTAAAAACATCACCAGACGCATGCCCAGCTATGAACATACCAGGCAGCAACACATGTATCACCCAGATATGGAGCATTTGATTTTAGCTCAAGTTCTGCTTTATAATTTTACTCTAGGGATTGCTCAAACTCAGCAATTGTTCCATCAACAGAGATTTATATAGGCGAAGAGAATCCAGTATAAGAAGCTGAGATCTGAAGCAAAGGTGAGAAGGAGCATTACAGCAAATGGATGTGTCATTCTGTAGGCTTAAGGAGAAAAGGGTTGGCTTGACTTCACCACCTAGGATTCCTAAATAGCAGCATGTGACAGACAGATCAACCCCAAGACAGAGTTACACTGAGAATGAATCTGGCTGAAATCTGCTAAGCTCCACTTTGTCTTCTCTGTAGGACAAAGTCCAAACTCCTTCTGCGAATTCTAGGTATGGCACCATCTAACTCAGGCTTCCTTCAGACAGATCTTCCTCTATTTCCTTTCTCTCCCCTTTCTTCTGCACTGAAATATTCACTGTTTCCCACACAGCTAGACATTCTTGAATACCGATGCCTTTGCTCATAATGCTGCCTCTATCTGGTGTCTCATCTCAGAAGCACTATCTTTTCAACATCCATTTCATGTGCTCAATCATATATTCATTTCATAAATGTTTATTGATGGTCTAATGAGCCACTGTGTTGTTCAAGGTACTGGTAATGCAAATATTGATCAGAAACAAACAAACAAACAAAAATCTACACGTTTAAGGAGCTGGTGGGGGAGAGGGGAGGTCAGATGAGGTTTCCTGAAGAAAGTGTTTCCACCTTATATGATTCTCAGGAAGAGGTCATGGCTCTCTTACCTGAAGTTCCGTACACATTGAATTTACTACATTTCCTAATCAATTGTTACTCCCAATATCAACTTAGAAGCATTAGTGGATTTTGGACTTTCAGAACTAAAAATTTCCTCAAGCACCAACTATTTCCCAGGAGGAAGGGTCAACTGTCCTGTTTTCAGATGAGCATGACCCTCTAGAGAGGAATTAACTCTCAACTATGGCTCTATTTATCTCACACCTTACTCTAATGATAAGTCACTTCCTACAAGTCCCCAAATCAAATCTATGTTAAATATTATATGCATCTAATTTCATTTACTCCTCAAAGCTCTTTCAGACTGCTTCCTGTCTATATTACTTCTCAGTCTCTTCCTGCATTTCTACCCCAGGTCATGAAAGGGACATGTCACCAAACCTTCCTGCTTCTTAGAGACATACTAGTTACTTCTAATAATGGCTTCCCAGATGGCATTTTCTCCAGTCTTCTCACATTATCTTTCAAAAAATTGGACATAATGGCCATGAGAGCGCTTTTCTCAAGCCTCCAGCTACAAGGAGCATTACTGATCTAAATACCCAGGCACTTCCTACAAGTCCCCATCACAGTGTTTGCACTGAAGCCAGAATTCCTCCAAGCTGCTCTGTACCAACCATGGCCTGATCCAAGGGCATGAAATTTAACAGACTCCAAAAATTTCAGTAATTAATATAACTTATAATTGGCACAATAGTTTTAGATAAAAATTAGTGCAATGCATTCATAATGAACAAAATGCCAAAGTGTTAAATAAAGGTTGCTGTTACTGATCTTCCTTTGTCTCAGGCCGATACAAGTCTCAACAAGGCACTGTCTCCAATGACAGAACACAGCTGGGGCAGTATGGTAGACCATTCCTGGGAGATCTGATAGGGACACACTTGTCAGCTGACTTTGGCTCTACTGCACCTTCATGTGCTCAATCCTATATTCATTTCATAGATGCTTATTGATGGTCTAATGTGTTACTGTGTTTTTCAAGGCACTGGTAATGCAAATATTGACCAGAAACAAACAAACAACAAAAAAACACATCTACACATTTAAGGAGCTGGTGGGGGAGCAGAGCTGTCTTGTACACTCCCACCCAACCTCTTTTCTGCTTCATTACAGTTAAGTCTTGCATAGCACTCTGAATGTTCACTCCACCTGCCCTGGCTCTTCCGGTTTCTACAGAGTCATTTCTCTGAATGTGATTCCTGTTTATATAGTCCTATCTTGGTGTCTGCTTACTAGAGAATCCAGACCAACACATAAGAGAAGAAAATCTTTTCCAAAGGTTAAGAACTTGAAGAAGTCTACCACCTATGCAGGATCTGGCAACCTGTCTGCCCCCAAGGAGTCAATATTCTTTCTCTTCACTTCTTCATACAGAGATGGGCATTCCTGTGTCAGGGTAGTCTACACAGGTTTGAAATAATTGGGTTGGTTTTCGTGCACATTTAAATCTTTTTCAGGCAGAAATATTATATTTTGTTTGCTGATGACTGGAGCCAGGACTCTGTGCCACAAATATCTAGATTAACCTCTACCTGGTCAGTAACAAGAAACTTTTATCTTTTTTTTTTTTCATATGGCATATTTAACTTTATTTTTTTAATTATAATTTTTTATTCTAGTAATTCGTGCAATATAGCATACATCTTTGTTAAGTACTAGTTTTTAACAACATATTTGCACACAATTCTCATTTGACCCCTTCCCCAATTCCCACCCTGTTCCCTCCCCCTCCCTCCCCTTCAGTTTCACTTCAGTGAGTGACCTTGATATGATTGTGTAAGTACATCATGTGCTTTAGGGTGTCCCTCTGCCCCATGCGTCCACTACAATTAAATCAACTTCTTTGCTTTTT
>PVLC010012283.1:32655-44778 GCA_004027655.1 Graphiurus murinus
TCCATTTCCCTGCAAAGAACATGATTTTATTCTTCTTTATGGCTGAGTAAAATTCCATTGTGTACATATCCCATAGTTTTGTAATCCATTCATCTGTGGTTGGACATCTTGGCTGCTTCCATAGTTTGGCTATTGTGAATTGAGCTGCTATAAACATAGATACACATGCATCGGTCTGATAATTTGGTTTCCATTCTATGAAGCCAACATCACACTAATACCAAAACCAAATAAAGACAGCTCAAGAAAAGAAAACTATAGGCCTATATCACTGATGAATTTAGATGCAAAACTGCTAAACAAGATACTAGCAATGCGCATTCAAAATCAAAATCACATCAAGAAAATTATACACCATGACCAAGTCGGGTTCATCCCAGGGATGCAAGGCTGGTTCAACATTCGAAAAACAATACACGTAATTCACCACATAAACAGACTCAAAGACAAAAATCACATGATCATCTCAATTGACGCTGAAAAAGCCTTTGACAAGATCCAACACCCATTCATGCTAAAAACTTTTATCTTTAAGATATTAGTGCTACAAAAACATAAGTCGCAATAGAGCAGCACTTTCAAATACTGTCTTCTTTATCTTTTTTTAACTCCTTCCAACACTAAGGTGGGTCATTTTCACCCTCTCAGATGCATATGGCTTGTCCATAGCTTCTTAGAAGCAGCTGGCCACCATAGTGTCAAGTTGGCCCTGGACATAATATCTGACTGTAACCATGGATTTCAGATTCAGATGTCTAGGAAATTGGAGTTCATCCATAACGGTATAGGAAATTTCACCAATGAACTGTTCTAGAGGAATGGAGAAGAGGGAGGAGTTTTTAGTTGTTTGCCCACATTTCGTTTCTCCTTTCTTCCTGCCAAGCAGAACCCCACTCTAGTTCATCGTGCACCCCTTCCTCTGTACCACAGGAGATGGAAAGCCCATTCCCATTCCCAAGAGTGGCTCTTGCCATGATGATATGGAATGGGCACAAGACTGAAGACAGGACAACTTTATCTGAAAGAAAGTTTAAAAGTTCTAGAACTTTCTAGAAAAGTCCTTTCCTATACTTTTGCAAGTGACTCTCTACTCCTTTTCCAGATACTGCCATACACAAACATGTTGAAAGCAGGCTAAAAAGGAAACCAGTTTAAACAGAAGGGAGACGGAATGGAGCTGGAGTCCTGGTTATACTGATATTGAAGTCTATCTTTCCTCTAGACTTCCAGATATGTGAACCAATCAATCAGTTTAATCCAAATTAAATTCATTTTAACATTGTTTTCTCCCACAAGCATTCTAAATAATAGTATAGAGAGCTTTATTGTATAAGAGAATAAAATTTCCTCTTGAATTAAGATTAAGAAAAACGCAATGGAAGAAAATATAATTTTCAATATCTAGAAATCACATTTAATCAGAAATGCAAAGAATGGTATTGACTCATAAAGGTAAAGAAAAAAAATGGTTTTAGACCTTTCCTTTGGAACAATTGCTGTGGGAGAGAAAATGAGAAAATGAAGAATGACGTTTCGATTGAGCAGAGAAGAGAAGAATTTACAGGATGTGGGGTAAGGCTAAACAGACATAAAGAGGAGGAGGGACCGGTCTAGGTGGCACTTCTTTAAAGATAAAAAAGAAGGCAATTCAGCCCTTACTCCATCAGCGTGGGAGATGGAGATCCACAGAGACCTAGCAGAGCAAAGACTGTTAGGGTTGTTGTAAATCTCCTTTTCTGAGCTCCAAACTGACAGAGCAACTGAAACAGATGTCAGTTAAGGGTATTAAAATATTAGTATTATTGCTAGATGTGCTGAATCAGAGGACATGGCTTCAAGCATGGCTACATGCACTTTTTATTATATGCCTCCTCCACACCCTAAGTAATCAAGCTCACCTACTCAGGCACAGCTAGTGCAGCTGGATAAATTTAGGTGTCCTTCTCCCTCCTCCTCACAGGGACAGAACCTGCCTCTTGCAGGTTTTTTTCCATGGAAGAACAGAACAGAACAAAAACAAATATTCTTCGCATTCAAGGCAGCTTCTCAAGAAAGAATAGAGATTGGGCATTGGGGAAAGTGTTATTGCTTAACCTTGCCTAAATGAGAAAGCTGGAGCAATGGATGTCGGACTTCAAACGCTCTAGTGTTGGGGTCAGTCACTTGTCCTTCACTTGGGAAAGCACAGAGGGGTGGATGTGGGTGCTATTCTAAGGATGCCTCTGAGTGTCAGCATCCTCTCATGAGCACAGAAGGACAGGGCAATACTGCCCCCTCGCAAGAGACAAGATGCTCAAGGAGCATGCTGGAATGACTGGACTCCAGAGGCAGCACATGCCTAGCTGCTATTAAGCAGCTCATCAAGCTGTAAGAGGGCCCACAGTAAGGAAAATGGGGAAACCAACCTTCAATATCAGTACTAAGCTAAGTCAGGTAGATGTAGAAGATGGAGCTGACTAGAGCCAAGAAGAACAAGAACAGAGTAGAAGGTGGCACTTATGACTAGGTATGTTTCAAGATGATGTAACATAATGCCTGCCATTCCCTGTGGCCCCCTGTTTAGATGGTATTAAAATCACTATAATAGCCTCTAAAGAATGTTTCTAGGATGTTTCCACTGTTCCATTAATATGGTTAGAAAAGATTAGATACACTTAAAACACATGTTAAGTTTGGTAGTAAGTTATATGTTGACAAAAGGAATGTTAGGTCTCGGGTGGGAGGCTTCTGACTCAGAAAGATGGGAGTAAATAAGAGTTTTCTAAAGACCAGAGGCTTTAGTAGACTAGAATTTCTGAACTTTACATATCTCACTGAGGAGCATCCTCAAATAAAATGTTAGGAAATGAGATATTGGACCCTAAAAGAAAACATTTGATTCTCTATTTGGCAGAAGAAAAGCATGTCTTATTTATGAAATAGATTCACATTCATAAAACTGAGCAAGGCCTGTTGGGAAGCAACAAAGATAAAAACAAAGAAGCCAGGTGCAGTAGTGCATGCCTGTACTTCCAGTACTTTGGAAGATGAGAGAAGAGGATTGTAGGTTCTAGACCAGCCTCAGCAACTTACCAAGACTCTCAGGAACTTAGGGAGACCGTGTTTCAAAATAAAAAAATAAAAAGGGCTAGGAGTATAGCTCAAAGGTAGAATGTCCTTGGGTTTCATCCCCAGTACTAAATAAATACATACATATGTACATACATACATACATACATACAAAAGCAAAATATAACAAGGCAAGTGAGGTCCAGGAATACTGTTTCTGCTGCCTTCAGAGGAAAAGAGAGTTACTCAGTGTGAACAACTCAAAAGCTAAAAAAAAGATGAAGTTCAGAGGAAGAGAGGCAGGGGCTCACTGGGCCTCTGAGGGCATGTTGTATTGTAATCAGCAACCATGGGAGTCCAGAATCTGCTCCCTGTAACTCTCCAGGAAAATGTAGGAGCTAAGTAGACCCCCACCAAAGGAACTGAGGGAAGCAGTAGTGGCAACCGGACAACCAGGATGGATCGAATGGAGAAACACAGAGAGAAGGGCTGGCTGGGCTGGAAGGTGCCCTTACCTCTGGGTAGAACCCAGCCTCTAGGTGAGTCCATGTTAACTTCAAAGCTAGAGACTGAGAAATCCAAGGCCCGAAGAGAAAGAAGGAATTTAGACAGTCAAATATGTAAAGAGGTTGGATACACCTTAACATCTAGAGAAAAAGAGCCTCAAATAAGTCCTGGTGGTCAGAAGTGCCACCAAAGAAAACTTTCAAATTTTTCAGGAAGTTGAGAATGCCCAGTGTTACTTTCTGAAAAAAACAGGTTGCAACAATAGGTGGATTTTTAGCTCACAAGTAAACAGGATGCCACCACCCTTGATGGGGTATTTCCTCTTAATGTATTTAACTATTGTGGGTGGTGGTTTCAGGACCTCTGACTCACTGATGATGCTACCCAAGCAGGATTGAACCATGAAGTTTTGTTGTTTCTGTATAAGTTTCTTCTAGACACTGCTAAATCTTTGCTGTGGGCTTTGGCTAGCAGACGCTGTGTAGGTTTGATTTTATTTCATACTCAATTTCGGAAACATAATCTCACTCGAGATTACTTCTGTAAGAGCTGAAGGTTTTGTCTTTTTCTAATACGCTTTAAATTGTGTGAGTACGTGCCTGTCGTGATAATCTTATCTGCATGCAGTCTTTTCAACACAAGGGGGATAAGCACACCGGCGTGACTAGATTCCACGTAGGCAGCACTGAAGGAATTATACTTACCCTGGTAGAGAAAATGCAGCCTGGAGCTGCTCCCAGGACCCAACTCTTCGCTAACAACTGAGTGAGACTGGCTGCCCAAGACCGAGCAGAATGTAGTGCTAAGGAGAACAGGACTGGAGATGTGAACGCTTTTGGACTTCAACTCTGAGCCTCATTGTCATCTGCTATGTAAGGAGGGTCACTTTACCTCATAGGTTCCTGTGTGGTGATCAAGAGGGAATATTTCTGAAGCATATAGCCAGCGCCTAGAAAAGGGGTTTTCTAAAAATAATCATCATTACTTGGTTAAGGATCTAAAATATCAATAATGTAATGCTTGCTTGAATCAGACTGGTCAAAACTGCCAATTAAGGGGCATCTTTTTGTTCTCCAGTGAGAGAAGGGGGAATCTAGAGATAGTTGAAAGTAACTAATTCAATCCAGGCCTTGGGACTGAAGCAATAAAGCAAGTCATTCCTTCTTAGGGCACAGGATCAAACTCCATCAATTAGCTTCTCTTCATCCCCTATTGCTGCAAGGCTTTTTTCTCTCTCGTTCCTTCTTTCCTTTCTTTCATTTTTTCTTTCTTTCTTTCTTCTTTACTTTCTCTCGCTGTCTCCCTCCCCCCCCCCTTTCCCTTTTTTTACTTTGGTACCAGAAGCTACACTTAGGAACATTCTTTTTTTTAAATTTTTGGTGCATTGTAGTCATACATTTTATGATGTACAGGATGGTAGAGGCATTCATGCACACATCACTCATTTAGCCCTTCCCCTATTCTCACCCCATCCATTCCCCCCTCCCTCCTTCTCATGTTTGGCTTAATGATTGACTTCGTAAGTTTGTGAATGTACATCATGTGCATTTACATCATGTGCGTTGGGGTGTTTCCCTCTTCCCTCCTCCTATCTCCCTCAGTTAGGTCACCTTCTTTACTCATCTAAGGTTTCTTCTCCTTTGTCTGGAGTCCTGCTATGTCCCACTTTCTCCCTAGCTTCCGCATATTAGGGAGAACATCTGACTTTTCACTTTTTGTGACTGACTTATCTCACTTAGTGTATTTTTTTTAAAGCTGGGGCTGGCTAAATTCCTGATTCTGGCCTTGAACCTCCGATCTCAGCCTTCCAAGTACTGGGATTACAGGCATGCAGAACCACACCCGGCTTACAGTAAGCCTTTTAGGAGCAGGAACTAAAGGTGACTAACCTCATTTTCATTAGGCAAACAATAAGGACTGTTGGTGTTTGCTGAGTTAACTTCAGGGCATGAAACCTCAGCCAGTCATACAGAATCCTGAGAATTACATTTGAGAACTGATGGACCCCAGTAGGGTGCACAGTACAGACCAAGGCAGGATGGACTTCCAAATGGGTCTTTTCAAGCTGCCTCTCTCCACTACTGCCTGAGGCTGACCTCTGAAATGAGCTGCCCTGCACTCCTCTCCCCATTGCGCCAGCAGTGATTCATTCTGATGTCCTAAGCCATCACTGACTACACTCCAGTCTGCTGTACCAATGAGCAGAAGCTTCACAACTATTTACTGGACAACTACCCAGTGCAAAGCTCAATGTGAGTGTTTTCAGAGGGTCAACTTCACTTCATTATTGGTATAACTCCATGGCACAGGTATCTATCAGAGCAGGAAACTGACACCCTAAGAAGATAAAGGATGCATTCAGGAACCCTAGTTTCTTGACTTCAAACCCAGTGCTTGCTCGTTTCCCCTTTGGCACTTCATTCTGTTCCCACACTCTTGAAATTGTAATCCCAAGTCTCCTTACCATATTCCAACCTGCTTTCAAAACAGAAGCACAACACTAAGCTAGAATTTTTTTTTTTTTTTGTGCATTGTAATCATACACCATGATGAAGTTCAAGGTGGTAGAGGCACACATGCACACAGAGCTGGTTGAGCGCTCTCCCTCCTCCCACTCCTTAACCACCTTCTCGTGCATGGCATTGTGATTGGGCTGTAATTGATAAATTTCTTTGCCCAGCATGTTTGCTGGTATGGCAACCTTAATGTACCACAGGCTGGTCCTCTTCAACAACAGAAATTTATTCTCTCGTAATTTTCTCACAGTTCTGTACTGGAATTTGAGAACAAGATGGGGCAGGGTTAGTTTCTTCTGAAGCCTCTCTCCTTGACCCACAGAGGGCAAGACCCATGTCTTCACACGGTCATCCTTTCCTTAGTGTCTACGTCCCAATCTGTGGAAATGACACCAGTCATACTGGATTAAGGTCCATCCACATGACCTAATTTTATCTTACCCACCTCTTTAAAGACCCTGTCCACATAAATTCACACTCTGAGCTCTGGGGGTTAGAGATTCAACATATGATGTTTGGGGAGCTACAACTCAGACCATAAAATTAAGTAAAATATAATTTCAACTACATGAGGTGTTTTCAATTTGCAAAGCAGTTCAAACTCATTACCCCATTTTATTTGAGCCCTCAAAACATCTCTATTGGATGAGTGAAAAGCCCAGGGTGATAAAGTACTTCATTCATGTAATATCACAAAGCCAATGAGGAACCGATGTAAAGTTCTCACACAGGTTTCTTTTTTGCTTCTGACCCCAGTATAAAGGCTGCCTCATGGCCCCACATCATGTCCATAGAATTATTTCTGTACATTGGAACTTGATTAAGATAATAGATAACATCACACACAATGAATATATTCAGAAAGGGAACTGCTGACAGAGGCCTGAGCCAATCTCAGAAGAGGAGAAGTGAAAGACGAGAAGATCCAGATTGAGTGCCCATTTTGATATTCTCTATGCAATAAGCAATAGAGATTTATCAACAGGCTGTAGGAGTTATGAACAGAGCTCTTATTGATGGGCAGAGACTGTACCAAGCCTGAACTATCCACTTTTGGTTCTTATGACAAATTCTGTCCATTGGAATGTACTTGGTAGATCTTTTAGAAAGACTTTGCTAAAGGAGAACAGATTGGCCTATCACAACTCTTTTGTTTGCTTGCTTTTCCCTCTTCTTCCTGCCTGGAATGCATGTATGATGCCAGGAGATATAGTGGCCAAATTGTAATCACAAGGCAGCACAAATAGGAAGAATAGCCTTTGTCTCATGATGGCAGAGAAGAAAGACAAAAGGAGCCCATGTCTTTGAGAACTCCACTGGGCAGTGTCCCAGGATGGGACTACTTACTTTTGGTCCTTGTTCGGTGCTAGGAAGATGGACATTTCTCTGCTACTGTGGTTCAGGTTTTTTGTCTTGTTTTGCTTTATATGTGTGTTTTGGGGGGCACCTTGTAGCCAATGAATGTTGACAAGGAAGCCCAAATCCTAGCTGGCAGTTTTGAGTAACCAGCATGTATAGAACCAGGATTGGTAGGGAGAACTGGCTCTGGGCTCTGACTACTCTTGTTTCCTCAGAGTTTTCTTTATATAAGGACACTCCTCATTCCCATGCAATGTTTTGTATTTACTGACTCAACAGTGGTGAGGCTCCACCCTCTCAGCCCCAACACCTGCTGGCTAATCTGTCTTCCAGGCTGAAAGGTAAAGAGATCAGCTCCACCCAGGTGTGTCACCTTGATAAGCCTTAACCTTCTTTGCACTGGGATATGCAGCCAATCAAGATTAGAAGGTCAGGAATCCCTTTAACCTCTCAGCACAGGTATGACAAGGGCAGGGAGATAGCAATTATTAAACACCTACAGCAAGCTGGGCTCTGTGTTTACATGCATTCAATAAATGTTATCACATGTTAAGTGTGTGCCAAGCATTCCTACAACTAGGAGGGTTACAGGTAACACAGAAAACCCATACAAATATTTATCCTCATGGATCTGATCTGCTAGTGAAGGAGGGAAACAATACACAAATTGTTACATATTCATACAACTATACGTACACACACATGTCAGATGTACGTAATGTTTAGAGGTGTCAGTACTGTGGAGAAAAATCCCACAAGAAAGGGAAAAGTGTTGGCGGACACTTCCCAGCAGCTGTGTGCCTTCATTGACCTCAGCCATCCTGTGTGCAAAGCAAAGCTCATACCAGGTATTTCCTTGTTGACATTCTTTGAGACTATAGAATCTGTCTATGGATAGGCTCACTCTCAAATGTTTCCTACGACATTTGAATGGATGAGCTGGGAATGAACTGAACTTCTGCTAGCCTTTAACTCAAACTAGATTTTTAGGATACTTCTCCCCTTAGTGACTCCTCTTAGCACCATTTTTCTTTTTTCTTCATGGAACTAGTCACATTTGAAGCTTTATATTTGTAAAATTATTTAACCATATTTTATTAAAAAGTGATCACAGAGAATCTGTCACATCATTGGATATCTATTTATGGTCACTATTATACCCCAATCTTAAATACGATGCCCCATGCCTACCATGTGCTTAATAAAATTATGGTTGAATGAGTGAATGAAGGCATTCAATATCTCATCTTCATTGCTTCAATTTTGAAGACAGCTGATGCGTTCCTCTTTTTTGGTATTATGTCTCTGAGCTTTTCACTGATGTTTTCCAAAGAACTTTTTAAAAATGCATGCTTTCCAATCCATAGGAACTAGGTTACAAATTTCATTTGCTTTCTATATAGAGTAGATTTTGTTTATATCCTATGTAATGAGTAAACTAAGGTGGTGGTATTGGGTTTGTGTACAGTAAACTCTGAAAAAACTTCCTTGGGAGCAAAATAGCACATGAATATGTAAGAAACACACACACACACACACACACACACACACACACACACACACACACTTTCTCTAGAATTTATAAAGAAAAGAGTAAGTGTAGATGCTTTATTCATGTCCAGCCTCAGACATTGGGCTTTCTATAGCCAGCCCCCAGGCATCTGTTTGCAGACTTTTTCTCAAGGGTATGCAATCAAAAGGGACTGCTGTGAAATATAAATACCCTGAGATTTTTGTGGAGGCAACATTGCCCAAGAGAACATTTGGAAGCACTAACTGGCCAAGGACTGCTTGAGAGCATGGAATCATTATATATGAGAAGAAATAGAAAGAAACCAGCTACCAGCAGTGTGTCACAAGGGTGTCACAGGGCACTTGGCCAAAAATCCTTGTGGGTCTACTCAATTTTATATTTTGTATTACCTATCTTTTTGAAAGTCCATTATAATTCATGTAATTATGTATGTGTCAAAATGGTGTATA
Source organism: Graphiurus murinus (assembly GCA_004027655.1). Lineage (NCBI taxonomy): Eukaryota > Metazoa > Chordata > Mammalia > Rodentia > Gliridae > Graphiurus > Graphiurus murinus. Next base: position 42,069 of record PVLC010012283.1, read on the forward strand.
CTACCTGTTCCACAAAATGGGTCAAGATTTTCATCCAGTGCTAAAGTCATATTCAGGACACTGGAGAGGGTGTCATTGCATTGAGGTGTTTGGGCTTGGTAGAACCTATCTCACAGTTTGAGTCAAGTTCTGGTGCCCTGGGAGGACAGAGTCATCAATCTGCCTCCACACTGGCCTCTTATAAGATGATGCTTTTATTTGGATAAGTAGTTTGCAATCCAAAAGTAACTTCAATAAGATCTGGTAGAAAGTAGGAAACTCAGACCCTTTTGGTTTTCTACCAACAAAGGCAAAAATCAAATAACAACGATAAATTACCAAAATGTTAATGCTGTTATCCCTGCTCACAAGAAAAACAGGGTGGCAAGAAAGATAGACCTTTTGCTGGCGTCAACTTTTAAGAGGCAATCATTACAAAGATCTTTAGGTAAGGGACATGGAGTGACAAAAGGGATACTCTCTTCAGTAGCATTTTTATAGAAGATATAGAAACATGCTTTATTGGATCATTTCTTATATGGCCCCTTGATAAAAGAAAAGGACAGCCTCTTAAATAGCCATTCTCTGGAGGCAGTTTTACAGGTGCAAGAGTAATGGCATTGAGCTCTAAAGTGTTTGCTCATCTGACTTGTTGCAGGATTAGTTTGTTGGTCCTGAAGTAGAAGGGAGGGGGCTACACTAATCATCTCAGATATTGCTTGCTTCCTTGGCAGAACTGGAGACAAGAGTTGGCTCATAGCAATTCCAGAGAGAGGGCTCAGGTAGGAAAGAGTACTGCAGGAAATGAGCCCTTCCCCCAGCAGTATTCACTCCACGGACTTTTCCTTTCTCTTTGCCACTGCTAGCCTTTTCTCTCTTTTAGCATCCTTCTTTAAAACTGCCTATTTGTCTAGGTACATCACTCAGAAGGCATCACAAGGAAAAGAGGTCACTGCCATGTGTTCTTGTCTGCCTCATTTATTATAATGACTGTCTCTCTCTCAAATCATCACAATGGAGAGCTAGAAAGGAATGAATTTCAGTGGGTCAAATAGTCCCTAAAGTAGGGAACTGTGTTCCTGAAAAGCATGTATTTTAAAGCATTAACCCCAAAGACCTGTGAAGGTGACATTATTTCTAAATATAACCAAGCCAAGATGCAACTAAAGCAAGATTAATTCAGACTGAATCCAACTAGACTCAATGCTGCAGGTGGTGTCCTCACAGGGAGAGGGAAATTCAGAAGCAAAGACTGGAGAGATGCAGCTACAAGTTAAAGAATGTCAAAGATTGCTGGCAACCACCAGGAGCTAAGAATAGGCCAGGAGAGACCCTCCCCCAGATCCCTCAGAGAAAGATGTCTTTGCACTTATTCCAGATTTCTAGCTTCCCAAACTTCAGTTGTATTAAACCACCTAATAACTCTTTAAGTACAAGAGATGTATAAATGGAAACACTAAAATTGCCTGAGATTTATTTTTTTCCAAGCCCATGACTGTTTGATGGTCAGCATGATCTTTTAAGTATAATATTATTGTTAATAGCAATGATCTAGCCCATCAAATGCATGAGACGTCCAGGTCCTGACATAGAAGATCCAGGCTCTTTCAAATGTTGGCACCCTTCTCGGATTTGCCCCAGAGAAGGCGGCCTCCCCATGAATCATTTCACCAGGAAGGAACAGGAGAACATTACCTACGACTCACCTCTCAAGGGCATCATGAGGATCTATGTCTCTGCAATACCTCTCTAAGACATTGGAGCTTCTTGAAGGGCTAAATATAAAGTATGTTATTATCTACCCCCCCAAAACTGGCAATTCTTTGTCACTTTCCTTTAGAAAAGAAAATTATACTTACCCACAGCATTTCATTACCACCTGGACTGTCTGTTTCTATATAAATATAGAAACCTAAATTTATAAAAATCCACAGCCAGATGCATTAGAGTTAGGAGCCCTGGGTACCTGTAATACTGCCATAAAAGAAAATAAATTTTGGCAGGTGGCCTTGATGACTCTTCAGTCTAAACTCTGAGTCATCTCTTTGAAGAGGCCCCTTCAAACTATTTTTGTGGGATGGTTTGCTTATATTAAGTACAATAGTTTTGTCAATTAGATCTTACAGACTTACCAAAAATTACACCACCAATATCTGAATATTGGAGATTTCTTCCTTAATGAACATTTAAAAGTTAAATACCATTTAGGAGAGGCATAGTTGTCCTGGGTCAGAATTTTTTGATTAACTAAGGATATACCTAAATTTCAGTCTGTATGGGTGGAAAACTCCACAGATATTCTGAGTCTCCCTTTAATACCACCCAGTAGGGTTGAATAGAATCATTTCAGTTAGGTTGTGTCTCTTTCTTTTAAGCTTCCATGCTAATTTACCCAACCCATAATCTCTTTGGCATACATTTATCTCTATGATAAATATATGTTTGGCGCATGCAATGTTGCCTCAATTTCCTCAAATATAAAATAGAGAATAAATATCTACCTCATATGATTGCTCTAAAGATTAAATGAGCTAATTCTGCTAAAGAAGTTAATATGCCACCTGACATATAGTGTATGGTCAATAAGTGTTAAGTAGAAGAGGAGGTAATGAAGGAAGAGGAGGAGGAGGAAGAGAAGAAAAAGAAGAAGAAGGGAAGAAAGGAGGAGCAAGTAGAAGGAGAAGGAAAAGGAAGAGAGGAAGAAGAGGAGGAGGAAAGAAGAAGAAGAAGA
>PVLC010012284.1:0-44704 GCA_004027655.1 Graphiurus murinus
GCCGCGGAGACGGGCTTCTTTGCTCTCCCTGGTCGGCCTTCTGGGTTCTGCTCAGCTGTATTCCAGTTTTCGCAGCGTTTTTCACCTTTTTGTTGCTTTTTTTTCTTCTTTCAAAAAGCTGGATCCACGACTGATTTGAATCGAGCTCACAGCGGCTCTTGAGACGTGTCTCACTCCGTCGCCATCTTCCCGGAAGTCCTAGTGTTAGTGTTTCTTGGTTAGTGGTTAAGATTGGGGTTTTGGGTTAGGCTTATGATTAAAGGTTAGGGTTATGGTTAGGCTAAGGGTTAAGTTTAGTTTAGAGTTTGGATGGCATAGCACTGATTGTTCTTTCTTTTTTTTTCTTTTGAGGTACTGGGGATTGAACTCAGGGGCATTCTACCTCTGAGCTATACCCCCAGCCCTATTTTTTATTCTTTATTTTGAAACCGAGTCTCACTAAGTTTCGGAGTGCCTCACTAGGTAGCTGAGGCTGGCCTCGAACCCGGATCCTCCGATCTCAGCCTCCCGAATGCTGGGATTACAAGCGTGTGCCACCATGCCCGGCTGTTCCTTCTTTCTTTGGCCAAAATATTCTATCAACTACTGTGGGGGTCCAGCCCTCCAGACAGTGGGTCGGGGTCCTTCGATAGGTGTGGATTGAGATGAGGTCGCGAGAATACATTCACATCGCACGCAGTGTAGAGGTGTATCTGTTTGTTGCTTGTTAGTAGCTGTTTTTTTTAATACTATCTTTTTTGCAGTGAGGCATACAGAACAGGAATTTTTACAGTCTTATTTTTCTAAAGGTTGAGTAGGTACATCTTTAACTAGAAAAGCCATTTCCCATGACATTTAATGGGGTTAAGAAAACAGTAAAGGTTACAAAATACAATACGTATATGTTCTTTAGTACAAAGTAGTGTTAAAGGTTAACAACGAAGAGCCTAAATCCAATAGTTTAAATTGTTACTATTTGTTTAGCTCTTTTAAGCAGTATTCTTATCTTTTTCTCAGGCAGCTAGAGAGTTAATGTATCCTGTGAAATTTCAGGGGGACAAGGTGGACATGAGTAAAGACTATCTGTCTTAAAGCCTTCTTTACTCATAGATAAAATAGTAGACCTAAGTCTCTTTGGCTTATTTATTTTGTTTCTATACCTGTGTGCTGAGAGGGAACATAAGGCTGTTTAGTAACTAAGCTTGCAAAGCCCATTTCCTGACTAATGTTTGTATGTGGTTAATGAATTTCTTATTGGTTGTCTTGAGGCACTGTTTTTTCAGCTAATATTGAGGAATCATAATCCATCCAGCCATCTCGTGTTTCTTTTTTTTTTTTGCGGTACTGGGGATTGAACTCAGGGGCATTCGACCTCCGAGCTATACCCCCAGCCCTATTTTTTATTCTTTATTTTGAAACCAAGTCTCACTAAGTTGCAGAGTGCCTCACTAAGTAGCTGAGGCTGGCTGTGAACCCGGATCCTCTGGTCTCAGCCTCCCAAATGCTGGGATTACAAGCGTGCGCCACCATGCCCGGCTCAGCCATCTCGTGTTTCTAAGAAATTTTCCTTTACAATTAATGTGAAAGCAAAACCCAAAGCACCCCAAATTTCCAGAATATAACATAATGCAAAGTGGGATATGCCACACATTCCTTATTTTGGAATCTTCTGCCTTGCAGAACTCCAGTGGACCGAGCCTTGCTCAAGATCCAGCTATTAAGGAGCTGTGGAAAACTACCCTGCCCCTCTTGCCCTATTTGAGTATTGAGGATGCTTCAACATGCTTGGCAAATGCTGTCAATGACCTGTATCATCTGCTCCCCTCCCTCCTTTCTTCTCTCCCTCCCCCTTCTCTCCTCCCTTTCTTTCTTTCTTCCTCTTCCTCCTCCTCCTCTTTCTTCTTCTTCTTCTTCTTCTTCTTCTTCTTCTTCTTCTTCTTCTTCTTCTTCTTTTCTCTCTCTCTCTCTCTCTCTCTCTCTCTCTCTCTCTCTCTCTCTCTCTCTCTCTCTCTCGGGATTGGACCTGGACCCAGGGGCGTTCAAACTCTAAGCTACACCTTAGCCTATTTTATTCTTTATTTTGAAACAGGGTTTCACTAAGTTGTAGAGGGCTGTCCTTGAACTTGCAATCCTCTTGTCTCAGCCTCCCAAGTACTGGGATTATAAGTGTGCACCATCACATCCAGCTCCCTCCCTTCCTTACCCCCTTCCTTCCTTCCTTCCTTCCTTCCTTCCTTCCTTCCTTCCTTCCTTCCTTTCCTCCCTCCCTCCCTCCCTCACACCCTTCCTCCCTCTCTCCTTCCATTCTTTCTGTACTGGGCATTGAACCCACGGACATTCTACCTCTGAGCTACACCCCCAGACCTTATATTTTTTATTTCAAAACAGGGTCTCACTAAGCTGCTGAGTCTGGAACCTGCAATTCCATTTCAGCCTCCCAAGTACTGGGATTATGGGAATGTGTCACCACACCCAGATTTTTTACCTTTCTTGAACTATAGGAATTTTTATTTAGAGGTTAAAGTGGAGGAAGTAAAAGTTGCCTTTAGCTTTTGCTAAAGAGGTATAAGAACCAGAGGGTGACACAGATGTGCAAGAAGACTGGATAGTAAGATAGCATGTGTTGATGTGTTAGCATGCATATAGGATGTCCAATAGGTATTTGGAGATATGAGGAACTTAGGAGAGTGTTGAAGCCATGATTGCAAAAAAGTGGTTCAGGAAGAATGCGGAGAGTACAAGTAGAACCTGACTTGTGATAAAACTGCAAGTTACTTGTCAAGTAGGAGAACCAGAAGGCAGTTATTGGACAAAGCAAAGGAGGAAAGTTTCAGTAAGACAGAGTTGTCAAGAGCAGGGTGTTTATATACCAAAAAAAAAAAAAAAAAAAAAAAAGTCTAAAGAGGTCAGCTGTATTCAGCAAGAACCATTTCAATTTAATTGTAGATCTGAGAATCAGATTTCAGCAGTAGCTAGACATTGTGATTGTGTCTGCCCACTTCTTATATAATGCTTTAAATTGTATTCATGTGTCTTAGATACTCATGAATCTTATCAATGCTTTTTTCTTTTTTTGCAGTACTGGGGATTGCACTCAGGGGCATTCTACTTCCAAGCCACATCCTTAGCCCTATTTTTCATTCTTTATTTTGAAACAGGGTCTCACTAAGTTGCAGAGGACCTCACTAAGTAACTGTGAACCTGCGATCCTCCTGTCTCAGCCTCTCAAGTACTGGGATCATAAGCATGCATCACCATGCCTGGCTTGTCATAGGTTTTATGTTAGATGTATTCAACTCAACAACAACTTGCTAAGTACTTGATATGTGATTGCTTTGTGAATTTTCATCTCCAGTTACTGAAATTCCTAATGTATAACATCAAGACCTTAGAGCAAATACATTTTAGCAATAGAAAGTTTAATTTTATGCCATAAATGACTTGATAAGCAAAAATGAATTTTTAGATCTTAGTTAAAGGTAATTTGTGCAGTTCAGTGGTACCTTTCCTTAATGTGACTTTCAAAAATAAACAAATTTAAGCATAACACAAATTATTTCTAAAACGTGGTAATGTACAAACTATTTTTATTTTTAGAGTTTTGTTGGAGATTCAAAGTGATACATTCACATATGTATACATCTCTTGGTGTGTGTTTTCCACCTTACAAACTGCATTAAAAAATAATAAAATAGCCAGGTGTGGTGGCGCATGCTTGTAATCCTAATACTTGGGAGGTTGAGACAGGACGATTCGGGTTCACATCTAGCCTCAGCTACTTAGTGAGGCTCTCCGCAACTCAGTGAGACCCTGTTTCAAAATACAGAATAAAAAAATAGGACTGGGGATGTAGCTCAGTGGTAGACTGCCCCTGGGTTCAATCCCTAGTACCAAAAAAACCAAAACCAAAACCAAAACCAAAACAAAAAACCCAAACTAATAAAACAAAAACAAAACAAAACAAAAAACATGACTAATCCTGTCTCTTAAGGGCAGGATTTTGTTTGGTAATGTTAGCATAGTAAATTAGCTAGAGGTGAGCAGGACTGGAAGAAAAGAGCAACTGTAAAAGAGCTTCCTAATTGGGACTTGACCCAGAGGTACCAGTCTCTTTCCACATACCAGAAAGAGGCCCAGCACTTTCTCCTGTAGATTTGTGGGCACACATCATGGTCTCAAGGGCAGGCATGCACCCACAAGCTGCTCTGAGGGACAGTTGACTATTACATGGCCTTCCACCAGTGGCACCCTAATGCCTTTCTAGCCTACTAGAAAGGGCAAAATGACCCAAGTAGCAGATGCATGCCTACAAGTTTAACACAGCACAGATGTGTGACTTCCCCCAAAGGCTCAACAGCTTCACAAAACACTGCACCCAAAAAGGCATGGCTACCTGTCACTCCAAGGTTTCCTGATATTAACCCTCCCCCTTCCTAACAAATGGAAAAAGCTTAATTGTCTCAGCATGTTTGGGTCCCTAGAGCTTATTACTTGCCCCCCTCTCTCCAGGGTGTAATTCACTTTCTGTTGCCTTTTCTTTACTTTACAATAAGTCTGCCTTCAACACTATCTATGTGCCTTGTGTGTACTTCTGTGTGTGTGTGTGTGTGTGTGTGTTCCTGGGGATCGAACCCAGGGACATTCTACCTCCAAGCTACACCCCCAGTCTTATTTTATTTGGGAACAGAGTCTTGTTAGTTTGCTGAATGTCTCACTATGTTGCTGAAGCTGTCCCCCAACCTTCAATCCTCTTGTCTCAAACTCCCAAATACTGGGATTATAGGTGTGTACCACCACACCTGGTTTGTGTGCACTCATGTGTTTACACTGGGGCAGTTGCTCTATTCATAACGCTTTGTAGTAGACTTTCAACCTCTGGTAACAGTGTCATACTATCAATATTGTGCTGCTGAGGAGGCAGTGGTGGCTGCACATCTGTAGTTTCAGTACTTCGGAAGCTGAGACAGGAGGGTTACAGTTTCAAGGTCAGCTTCAGGAATTTAGAAAGACCCTGCTTCCAAAAATTAAAAGTTAAAAAAGGCAGGGGGTGCATAGCTCAGAGGTAGACTATCACTGGGTTCAACTCCAGTACCAATTAAAAGATATCCTGTTGTCAAATCCTTTCTGAGTGGTGCTTATTTCAAAGTGAACCACTGCCTGGATCCCTGACTTCACTGTGCTTTTTACATAGTAAATAGGTCTTTAATTTTTTATTCTGTGGCTTTCAGAACACTAGAGTGTTCAGGGTTTGTTCAATAAATATTTGGTAATTAATAATCTGTCCCATGAAGCTTGACAATGAACACCCACCCAAGTTGTTTATGCTTGCCCTCACCCAGTATTGTTCCTGGTTAGATGTGATTTCTTTACAATGGAGTCATTTCCTATACTTACATTTCTTGATGCTGAGTGTGAGCTTTGTTGTGGGGGCTCTTTTTTTTTTTTCTCTCTCTCATAGTTTCTGCTTTATAGCATACAATGAAAATGTTACATTTACACTTTTATCTTTTTAGGTTATTTTTGGGAAGTGTCTTCCTTAATTTTCTTCAATCACTTGGCTTGCCTATCCCTTGAGGACAGTTAATTCATTGAATCATATAGAAATTATCAATTGCTGGCCCTCACGAAGGAGGAAGCCGTTATTTTGGAGCCCAAGTGTTTTTGGGTGGCTCTTCCTTGTAGGAGACAGGACACCACTTTCAGGTTGCAGAGAACAAGTTTGCCCTGTCTTCTCAACTCTCTCCATGAAGCTCTGAAATAAACTTGAAAGGGGGCAATTAGAAACCCTTATTTTGGGTGTAGTTTCCATACTGGATGAATTATTACCTTATTTATCAAATCAAAGGCACTATTTCCCCAGCTTTATTGAGGTATAATTGGCAACTTAATATACATATTTGTTGTAAAATGAGCACCAGAATCAAGCCAATTAACATATCTATCACCTCACCTAGTTGTTCTTTTCTTTTCTTTGTTCTCTTTATTTCCTTTTTTCTTTTATTGGTGAAAATACTTAGTGAATTGCAAATGTACAGTACTGTATTGTTAACTATAGTCCCCATACTGTGCATTAGATCTCCAGAAATTATTCAACTTGCATAACTAAAACAGTTGCACCCAACATTGCCCCATTTCCTCCCTACCTAGCCCTTGGCATTACCATTCTACTCTCTGCTTCTATGAGTTTGACTAGTTTAGATTTCACATATGAGATCATGCAGTACTTGTCATTCTGTATCTAGTCTTATTGCACTCAGCATAATGTCCTTTAGGTTTATCCATCATGTCCCAAAAGGCAAGATTTCCTTCTTTTTAAAGGCTGAATAATAATGTATATATAAAATAGATTTTTTATTATTATTATTATTATTATTATTATTATTATTATTATTTTGCGGTACTGGGGATTGAACTCAGGGGCATTCTACCTCCGAGCTATACCCCCAGCCCTATTTTTTATTCTTTATTTTGAAACCGAGTCTCACTAAGTTTCAGAGTGCCTCACTAGGTAGCTGAGGCTGGCCTCGAACCCGGATCCTCTGGTCTCAGCCTCCTGAATGCTGGGATTACAAGCGTGCGCCACCACGCCTGGCTATAAAATAGATATATTATATACCTCACATTTTCTTTTTTATAGTTTCATTGGTGCATTGTAGTCACCTATTCTTTATATATTCATTTATGGACTATTCTGGTTAGATATAGAATGTCGCCTGAATAGCTCATATATTAATGCTCAGAGTTGATGTAGTTAAGTCATGAGGACTGTAACCTCATCAGCAGGTAAACTCATTGTATTGGATTTAATGGATGGTAACCGAGTCTGGTGGACTGTGGTTGGAGAAGGAGGGTTCCTGGGAGTGTGGCCTTAGGAACTGTGCTTGATCCTTGAATCTCCTTGCTTGTTTGCTCTCTTGCTTCCAACCTCCATGACGTGAACAGAGCTCTTGCTCTTCCTCTTCTGTTTCTTGCTGCCATGCCCTGAGAGCCACAGACTGTGGCCTCAGATGGAGTAAGCCCTGAAATCTCCAAGAAAACTGTGAAAAAGAAAGCTTCCTTCCTTGAAGTTTTATTGTCTTCTTTGGATTATGTTGGTGAAAATGTTGTCCAAGACAATGACAGACACTTAGGTGGCTTCCATATCTTGGGTATTATGAACAGTGCTCCAATGAACATGGGAGAGCACATGTATCTTTGTAATATTGATTTTATTTCCTTTGACTATATGCTGAAATGTGGGATTGCTGGATCATATGGTAGTTCTGTTTTTATTTTTTGGAGGAACCTGCTATACTGTTTATATAAGAGCTCTACCAATTATGTTTCTACCAACAGTAAGTGGTACACAAGGATTCCCTTGTCCATATATTCATCAAAACTTACCTGTTTGTCTTTTGAACATTGCTATTAAAATAGGCATGAGATGATTCCTCAAAATAGTTTTGATTTGTGTTATTTTGCTGATTATTGATGTTGAGCATTTTCCATAGAATTGTTGGCCATTTGTATGCCTCCTTTTGCAAAAACTCTATGAAGTCCTTTATCCATTTTTGAATTGGTTTATTGGGGTTTAAGACTTTTTTTTTGCTATTGATTTAGAGGAGATTCTTCTATATTTTGGATATTAACCTTTTATCAGGTATATGGTTTTAGAAAAATTTCTCCCATTCCATAGGTTGCCCACTCACACTGTGCAGAAGCTTTTTAGTTTGACACAACCCCAATTGTCTATTTTGCTTTTGATACATGTGCTTTTGTTGTCATAATCATGAAATTATGGCCCAGACCACTGTCGAGAATCTTTCTCCCATGTTTTCTCCTGTTAGTTTTATGATTTCAGTTCTTTTTATACTTTATATATATATATATACATATTTATTTTTATACAATAATTGGTGCATTGTAATCATACATCTTTGTTAGGTGCAAGCTGATAAAGGCATATATGCACACATTTCTCATTTAACCCCTTCACCAATTCCCACCCCACTCCCTCACCCTCCCTCCTTCTCAAGTTCAGTTTAGTGATTGACCTTCATATATTTGTGAAAGTACATCATGTGCATTAGGGTGTCTCCCCCCTCCCCAGTCCAACCTCTTTGGTTAAGTCAACTTCTTTGCTTATCAAGGGTTTTTCCTATTTTATCTGGAGACCCTCTTATGCCCCATCTTCTCCCTAGCATCCGCATATTAGGGAGAACATATGCTTTTTTACTCTTTGTGACTGACTAATCTCACTTAGCATAATGTTTTCCAGATCCATCCATTTCCCAGCAAATAACATGATTTTGTTCTTCTTTATGGCTGAAAAAAATTCCATTGTGCACATATGCCATAGATTTGTAATCCATTCATCTGTCGGTGGACATCTTGGCTGTTTCCAAAGTTTGGCAATTGTGAATTGTGCAGCTATAAACATAGATACACATGGGTCGGTCTGATAGTTTGGCTTCCATTCTTTTGGGTTGATACTCAGAAGTGGTATTGCTGGACCATATGGTAGGTTCATTCCCATTCATCTGAGGATCCTCTATACTATTTTCCAAAGGGGTTGCACTAATTTTCAATCCCACTAACAATGTATTAGGGTTCCCACTTCTCCACACCCTCGCCAGCATTTGTTGTTGTTTGTGTTTTTTATGATTGCCATTCTGATTGAAGTTAGGTGAAATCTTAGGGTAGTTTTGATTTGCATCTCTCTGATTGCTAATGATGTGGAACATTTCCTCATACATTTATTGGCCATTTGTATTTCTTCTTTTATGAAGTGTCTATTTAGATCCTTTGCCCATTTTTTGATTGGGTTATTTGTTTTCTTAGCTGTGAGTTTTTTGAGTTCTCTGTATATCCTAGATATTAGACCTCTATCAGAAGAGTAGCTGGCCAAAATTTTCTCCCACTCTGTGGGCTCTCTGTTGAGGTTCTTGATAGTTTCCTTTGCTGCACAGAAGCTCTTCAGTTTAATGCAATCCCATGTATTGATCTTCCTTTGAGTTGCTTGTGCTTTGGGGGTCTTGTTGAAAAAGTTTTGTCCTGTGCCTATTGTTGAAGTGTTGGTCCTATGCCCTCTTCAAGTAGCTGCAAGGTCTCTGGCCTGACTTCCAGGTCTTTGATCCACCTTGAGTTGACTCTTGTGCAAGGGTGAGAAAGTGGGTTTTATTTCCATTTTCCTACATATGGTTAGCCAGTTTTGCCAACACCATTTGTTAAAGAGGCTATCTTTTTTCCAGTATATATTTTTGGCTCCTTTGTAAAAAATCAATTGACTGTAACCACGTGGGTCTGTTTCTGAGTCTTCTATTCTGCTCCATTGGTCTATGTGTTTGTTTTTGTGCCAATACCATGCTGTTTTTATTACTGTGAAGTCAGGTATTGTGATACCTCCTGCATGGTTCTTGTTGCTAAGAAGTACTTTGGCTATCGTGGGTTTTTTGTTGTTCCAAATGAATTTAAGGACTGATTTTTCTATGTCTGTGAGGAGCGCCGTTGGTAATTTCATGGGTATTACATTGAATCTGTAGATTACTTTTGGGAGGATGGCCATTTTGATGATATTTATTCTGCCTATCCAAGAGCATGGAAGATCTTTCCATTTTCTAAGGTCTTCGTCGATTTCTTTTTTCAACTTTTTGTAGTTTTCCTTATAGAGGTCTTTTACCTCTTTGTTTAGGTTTATCCCTACATATTTTATTTTTTTGGGTGCTATTGTGAGTGGAATTGTTTTCAGGATTTCTTTTTCAGTGGATTTATGGTTGGCATACAGGAAAGCTTCTTATTTTTTAAGATTGATTTTGTACCCAGACACTTTGCTGAATTTGTTGATCAGTTCTATAAGTTTTTTGGTTGATTTTGTTGGGTCTTCTAAGTACAGTATCATGTCATCTGCCAAGAGGGATAGTTTTAGTTCTTCTTTCCCTATTTTTACCCCATTTGATTTCCTTCTCTTGCCTTATTGCTCTAGCTAGAGTCTCAAGTACTATGTTGAACAGAAGAGGTGATAATGGACATCCTTGTCTTGTTCCTGTTTTTAGTGGGAACGCTTGCAGTTTTTCTCCATTTAATATGATGTTGGTTGTGGACCTATTGTATATTGCCTTTATGATGTTGAGGTGCGTTCCTTCTATTCCAATTCTCTGAAGTGCTTTTAGCCTGAATGGTGCTGGATCTTGTCAAATGCTTTTTCAGCATCAATTGAGATGATTTTGTGATTTTTTTCTTTGATTCTGTTTATGTGGTGAATTACATGGATTGTTTTTCATATGTTGAACCAGCCTTGCTTTGCATACATAATAGTGAGATTGGTAGTGATGCCAAAATATATGGACATAACATTGAACTGTTTCCCTCCTCAATCTTCCCTTTTAACCTTTACACCTCCCCCCTCCATTCCCCTTCCACTATTCTACTAGTCTCCCTCTTCATTTATCTGATGTTTCTTTTGTTTCCTATTTTCTCTCTAGCTTCCACATATGAGAGAAAACACAGGACCTTAGAATTTCTGAGACTGACTGATCTCACTCTCCACAGTCTTCTCTATTTCCATCCATTTTCCTTCAAATGACATAATTTTGTTCTTCTTTATAGTTGAGTAAAGTTCCATTGTGTGTATATACTACATTTTCTTTATTCATTCAACTGTTGATGGATATCTAAGTTGGTTCCATGATTTGGCTGTTGTAATTGTGCTGCTATAAATGTGGATATATATGTATAGTGTTCTGACTAATTCTTTTGGATTTTCTTGATGAATAAAACATTTCCAACAATGCTATGTTCAGTATCACTACCATTCTCACTAACATGTATGAGGGAGTAGGCAGTAATAAGAGATAAGTTCATAGTATTGAGTGCTCACATAAGAAGAACAGAAAGTCACCAAATGAAAAAATCTAATCACACACCTAAAAGCCATTGAAAAGCAGGAACAACTTAATTCCAAAATCAGCAGAAGATAGGAAATCATTAAAATCAGGGCAGAAATCAATGAAATAGTGAACAACAAAAACAAAACAATACAAAGTATTAGCAAAGCAAAAAGTGATTTTTTTTTGAAAAAATAAACAAGATAGATAGATTCTTGGCCAACCTAACCAAAAGAAAGACAGAACCAACCCAAATTACTAAAATAAGAGATGAAAAAGAAGATATAACCACAGACAGGGTGGAAATCCAGAGGATTTTCAGAAGCTATTTTGAAAAATTATACTCCAATAAGCTGGAAAACCTAGAAGAAACTGACAAATTTCTAGACACATTCAACCTACCTAAATTGAATCAAGAAGATACAGAAAATTTAAACTGACCAATAACAAGCAAAGAGATTAAAACAGAAGTAAAGAACCTGCCATCAAAGAAAAGCCCAGGTCTAGATGGATTCCAAGCCAAATTTTATAAAACCTTTATAGAAGATCTAAGGCCAATAACTCTCAAACTATTTCATGAAATAGAAAGAGATGGAATTCTCTCAAACTCATTCTATCAGCCATTATCACCTTAATACCAAAACCAAATAAAGAAAGCTCAAGAAAAGAAAATTACAGACCAATATTGTTGATGAATTTAGACACAAAACTCTTAAACAAAATACTAGTGACACACATTCAAAACCACATCAAGAAAATTATACACCATGACCAAGTTGGTTTCATTCTAGGCTTGTAAGCCTGGTTCAGCATACAAAAAACATGAAATGTAATTCACCACATAAATAGAGCCAAGAATAAAAATCACATGATCATTTCAATAGATGCTGAAAAAGTATTTGATAAAATCCAAAACTCATTTCTGCTAAATGTACTGTAGAAAATTGTAATAGAAGGAATATACTACAAAATCATGAGATCAAATTATGATAATCCCCAAACCAACAACATCCTGAATGGGGAAAACTATAAGAATTCCCCTTAAAATCAGGAATAAGACAAGGATGCCCACTATCATCTCTCCTTTTCAATATAGTACTAGAAATTCTAGCCAGAGTAATAAGGCAAGAGAAAGAAATCAAAGGAATACAAATAGGAAAAGAAGAACTGAAGTTATCTCTGTTTGCAGATAACATGATTCTATACCTAGAAGAGCCTAAAAATTCAACTAAAAATCTCCTGGATCTGATAAGCAAATTCAGCAAAGTAGCAGGATACAAAATCAATCTAAAAGAATCAGTAGCTTTTCTATACACGAGCCATGAACCACTGAGATACAAATCTAGAAAACCCACTCACAGTAGCCCCCTATACAATAAAATACCTTGAATATCTAGGAGTAAACCTAACCAAGAAGGTAAAAGACATCTACAATGAAAATTATAAAACACTAAAAAAAGAAATTGTAGACCTTAGAAGATGGAAAGATCTCCCATGCTCTTGGATAGGAAGAAAAGAAATATAATAAAAATGGCCATTCTCCCAAAAGTAATCTATAGATTCAATGCAATCCCATTAAAAACCATAGTCATTCTTCACAAAATTAGAAAAATAAATCCTTAAATTCGCATGAAACAACAAAAGACCTAGAAGAGCCAAAATAGTTTTCAGCAATAAGAACCATGCAGGATTCATCACAATACCTGACTTCAAATACTATACTACAGAACCATAGTTGTAAAACAAGCATGGTATTGGCACAAAAACAGACACATAGACCAATGGAGCACGATAGAAGATTCAGAAACACATCCACACACTTCCAGCCAAATGATTTTTGACAAAGGGGCCAAAAACATATGCTGGAAAAAATATAGTTTCTTCAAAAAATGGTGTTGGCAAAACTGGTTATCTGTAGAAAAATGAAAATAAATTCCACATTCTCACCCTGCACAAGAGTCAACTAAAGATGGATCAAAGACCTGGAAATTAGACCAGAGATTTATTTTTATTTTTTAAATTTTTTTGCGGTACTGGGGATTGAACTCAGGGGCATTCTACCTCTGAGCTATAACCCCAGCCCTATTTTTTATTCTTTATTTTGAAACCAAGTCTCACTAAGTTGCGGAGTGCCTCACTAGGTAGCTGAGGCTGGCCTCAAACCCGGATCCTCTGGTCTCAGCCTCCCGAATGCTGGGATTACAAGCGTGCGCCACCACGCCTGGCTGACCAGAGATTTTTTATATTTGCTAAAAGAGGACATGGTCCAATGTTTAGGTACTGGTAGAAACTTCCTCAATAACATCTCCAAGGCACAAGAAATTGAAACAAGGATTAATACATAGTATTAGAAAATGAAGAGACATGGCTTAACAGCAAAGAACAGGCTTTATTTGGGGTAAAAGCTGGGGAGAGAGTGACCGTCAGACTCATAAGCCCACTTCCTTACAGACTCGGGTCTTTCTATAGGGTTAGGAATAGGGTAAGGGTGAAGGAACAGTTGTGTAAGTTGCTGATTGGTGAGTTTTGAGATCAGGCTATATTTGGTAAAGTCTTTGGCTGGGAGACAGAATGACAGGGGCATTTCTTTGTGTTGGTGCTGTTTTTCAGTTTTGTGCAGTTTTTCTGAGTTTTGGGTTCTGGGTAGCCTTTGGCTTGAGTCTACTGTACAGACCTGGACCCATAATGTGGTTTTTGACAGGCTAGTTGCAAAATTCTAAAAACAAAGGACTGGCCCTGAGTGTAAGAAATCCTGATGGGACTTAGCATAACTTGGAGCCCTGCCTGACAGAAGACTGCAAGTCTAATGTCCTTGTAGATTATTGTGTGGAGCTTATCTTGTTCCCCTTCCTTCAAGTTATCCCCATGAAGTTACTTTTATATTAATACATCAAGACCTCTTTGTTCTACTTGCCTATATAAGTTGCTACATTCTTGATAAAGACAGAGTGACCATCAGCCCTCTCCTCACCTATGTGCGAACTTCTTAATCTAAGATCATCCATCTCTAAGAGAATGACTATGTAGAAGTGCTGCGGACCATAACAGTCCATGGTGCCTACACTGCACTAAATCAAAGAACTTCTGTGCAGCAAAAGAAACCATCAAGAATCTTAACAGAGAGCTAACAAAAGGGGAGAAAATCTTAGCCATGTACTCTTCAGATAGAAGACTAATATCTAGAACATACAAAGAATTCAAGAAATTTACTACAAACAACAACAACAACAACAACAACAACAACAAATAACTGAATAAAAAATGGGCAAGTGGAGCCGGGCATGGTGGCCCACGCTTGTAATCCCAGCATTCGGGAGGCTGAGATCGGAGGATCCGGGTTCGCGGCCAGCCTCAGCTACCTAGTGAGGCACTCCGCAACTTAGTGAGACTCGGTTTCAAAATAAAGAATAAAAAATAGGGCTGAGAGTATAGCTTGGAGGTAGAATGCCCCTGAGTTCAATCCCCAGTACCGCAAAAAAAAAAAAAAAAAAAAAAAAAAAAAAGGGCAAGTGAACTAAACAGACACTTCACAAAAGAAGAAATACAAATGGCCAATAAATATATAAAAAGATGTTCATTAGCTGTCAGGGAAATGCAAATCAAAACTACACTGATATTTATCTAACCCCAATTAGAATGGCAGTCATTAATAACACAAATAATAAATGCTGGTGAGGATGTGGGGAAGTAGAAACTCTGATACACTGTGTAAGGGCTGACCCAGGAATCCCATTGGAGACTGGAGGAGCAGAGTGAGAGAGGGAAAGTTTATTGTTCTGGGAACAAAGGAGAACAACCAACTTTATAGGGTAGGGGGTGGTCTTGCAGGGTCAGGTATGGGGCTACATCGGGTGGGATGAAGGGGAAGAAATTGGAGCCAGCCAGAGGTGATAGGCTGGCTAGTTCCTGGGCATAGGAAGGCACCACCAGCTGATGCCCAGAAGAGAAGTCGGAATTGTGCCATGTTGGGGTGCTTTATAGGGATTCTGTCCCAACATTCCCCCCCCCTTTGGTTTTATTTGGGACAGGGGCATTGTGGCTCATCAGTGGCTACTTCCTGCTGACTGGGGGCGCAGTGTGAGGGGGTGAAGGAGTGAGGAGTAGGAACAGGTATCCCCATATAGCTGCAGAGAAAAAGGATTTTTTGGGGGGTGAAAATTTATGAAGGTCCCTTGAAGCCAGAGGTGGGGTATCTGTTGAAGCCATTTTCCTGGGGATGATATCGGAGTCAGCAACCAGTGGTCATCTAGTACATCCTCTAGGAACTGTATGAAGCATCATTGCATAGGAGAGTCAGCATGTGGAGAAGGCTTTTCTGGAGATGAAGTCATCGGAAGCCAAGGGTTGATAGTTCCTAGGGAGAAGCTCTTTGAAAGTTTGGTTAGAAATATTTTTGAACTGGTTTGTAGGAACTTGGTGATTTAGGGTAAGAATAAGCAGGCAGTAAGGATGATAACAAGGGGCCCAACAAAAGGCTATAGCCAGGTAACAAGTGGTGATGGGAGCCAGGAAAGGAGGGAGGAAGTATCTTGCCTGGTTTTGAGTTGTATGGCCAAATTTTGTAGTCTATCTATGTTTTGTTTACTATGCCTGATCATTTAATATAGTAGTAACATTCCTCTTTAAGGAAGAGGCAAGTTCCCCCCTTTTCTGCTGTTAGTAAGTTAAGGGCTCGCCTATTTGTAGGGTTATTTGTGTTAAGGATGTAACTTGTTTCTGAAGGGCTGCAAGGGACTCGGCTGTGGAGGTTAGGGCATCCTCTAATTTGTTTCCCAGGTCGTCTGTCACTCAGAGCGCATGCCCAAGGGCACCTTCACTTAGTCCCAGGCTTATGACAGACGAGGACAAGGAGAGTCTGGCAAGAACAGGGAGGAAGGCAGCTCTCTTAGCCCGGATTGTTAGACCCATTGAAGGAGTGAGGTAAGCTTGAAGCTCGGAGCTGCTGTAGAGAGTGAGCTGAGGGACCAGTGTGGTGAGGACACAGGATGACGAGATGTCAGGTGGGAGATAGTTTATGAGAGTTTCATTGCACCACAAAAAATGTCCTGGTTGGGTAAAACCAAACGAGGATAGGGAGAGGGTGATGTGGCACTGTTGTGAAAGGCTAGAAGGAGGAGGAGTGGAGACCAAAGAGGGAGTTGAGGTGAGAGAGCTGGGTAGAATTGACATCGGGTTCCCATAGAGGTTCTTTGGGGATGGAGTGACTATCAAATCCTGAGAGGAGAAAAGAGAATAGGTAGTGGAATTAAGGGGAATCACCACCAGAAGGGGGGGGGTGTCAGGGAGGCACAAAGGAAACACTCAGCTGGTCTGGAGCTTGGGAATGTATAGTTGAGAAAACTGACAGTGATCTGGATTAGCTGTAACCATGAGAGTGAGGAGGGGGGAGAGTTAGTTGAGGGTTGGCGAAGTGAATCCAGGACTACCTTGGACTGGTGAATGATATCTGCAGAGACCTGGGAGACCTGAATTGTGATAGAGACATATTCCCTATAGATGTGTAAGACCCTGCATGGATATTTAGTCCAGCCATTGCAGTAAACTTTACCTTTTTCCCCCTTGGCCCAACGTGTATCCCAGGGGTCATGTATGTATTATGAGGTTGTAGGCATGAGATTGTGGGATATACCGAAAGTACCCCCAAGATTGGCCAATCCATGTATAGGGATTGTGGGTGTGACACGACCAATAGGGGCATCCGCCATATGTGTCAGGCCACCGTCTGCAGGATGAGCTGATTTGATCAAAAAGGAAGCATAAATAAGGGTGAGGGGCCCGTTTGAAAAGAGAGAGAGAGAGAGAGTGGTAGAGACAGATATATGGTAGATGAGCATTCTGCATCCTGCAAGTGGACAGTCGGCCAAGGCTGCTAGGTTTTTAATCCACTTGTAATTATCCTGGTATGTCTGTCATACGTGGGAACACCACACATATGGGGCAGTGCTGATACAGGGAGGAAGGGCGATAAGAAAGAGGAGTAACCTAGGACTCATGGGCGTCGGTGAGTGGGGGAGCTTGTTTTTCCGGTACTAGGGAAGATGTGTAATCTGAAGGGAAAGAGGTTTTCCAGGAATGGCTGTGGACAAATGAGAGGGAGGGGGTGAAAGGGGAGGAGGGGGGTATATTGGTTAGGGGGTGGTTTGAGTTGGAAAATGTGGATCCAAGGTGAGAGGGAGCCGTCGGTGAGGTGAAGTCGAGCGGCCATAGGGGTGTGGAGGACAACAGTAGTGGACCTGACCATTTGGGTTTGAGATCATGTGGGGATTCAGGTGGGCAGAAGAGAACCTGCTGTCCAGTTCCTAAAGGTTGAGGTAAGGATGTAGCTGGAGAGAGAGGTTTGGGGAGAAGCCAGTCTTGGTATTGCCAGGCTCCTGTTGGAGGAAGGAGAGAAGGGGAAGGCCAGCTGAGGGGGGAGTGGCCTGGCCTCGGGTGAAGACTGGGTGGTAAAGGTGGGCAGCCATACATGACTTCGAAAGGGGATAATAGAGTAGTCTTTTTGGGGAGGGCCCATAGCCACAACAGGGCCAGTGGTAAGAGGGCACCCAGTCTAGATGGGTCTCTAGCATTAGTTTGGTAAGGAGGAGCCAGGTGGAAGAGGGAGTGAAGGTCATGAAGTAGTTTGGTTTTGTCACTTGGTATTTGGTCTTTGATCAGGACGGGGAGCAGGGGGCAGATAGAGGGTGAGGGGGTGCCAGGGCTGCAGCTCTGGCCGTGGAGTCAGCCAGGGCATTACCCTGGGTAACTGGTGAGTCATCCTGTTGGTGGGCCCTGCAATGGAATATGCCTGAGTGTAGGGGCAAGGTGGAAGCGTGAAGAAGAGAGGCAATAAGGCCGGAATTGGTAACAGCATTACTCTTGGAGGTAAGGAGACCCCGTTTTTCCCAGATGGCTGCATGAGAGACAATGCTAAGGTAGACATACTTAGAGTCCGTATAGAGGGTAATGTTTATAGACTCTTATATGAAAGCAGGTCCTGTAAGTGGTGGGGAGAAATTATGGTGAGGGGAGCCCCAAAGGTAAGCTCAGGTGCTTTTAGAGACAGAATATGGCTGGTGGCCAAAGCCCTGAGGCAGGGCACCCAACCACGAATTGTGGGGTTTAGTTTGGAAAGATAAGCAACAGGTCCAAATGTTGGACTGTGTCATTGGCCAAGGACTCCCAGCGCCTGTCCCCCCTGCTCATGAACGTATAGGAAAAAAGGATAGGTGAGGTTGGGGAGATGTAGGGCATGTGCCTGGGTAAGAGCCCTTTGGAGAATTTGGAAAGAATGATGGGGGGAGGAGGAGATTGGAGATTGGTTTGAGAGGATTGCCCTTGGCCAAGTCATCTAGGGGCTTGGCCATCAGGGAAAAGTTGGGGATCCATACCCGGAAGTATCCCACCAACCAGAGGAAAGAAAGAATGTCCTCTTTATTCTTTGGAACAGGGAGAGGCAATAAGAGATTTGTGATCAGTGATGATTGCGTTAGTATGTTGAGATAGGGAGAAGCCCAGGTAAATTACTATTGTTAAAGAGAGTTGGGCCTTGGATCTGGAGGCACGGTAGCCCCGTTGGGAAATGAAGTTAAGGAGAGAGGCGGTATCTGTGTGAGATGTGGAGAGGAATGGGCTGCAGAGAAGGAGGTCACCTACATATTGAAGCAGGGTAGATGATGGGCAGGAATGGCGAAAGGAGCAGAGATCAATGGCCAGAGCTTGTCCGAACAGATGTGGACTGTCTTGAAACCCCTGGGGTAGGACAGTCCAAGTGAACTGACTGAGATGAGTGCCTGGAGATGGGATCTGTCCAGGTGAAAGCAAATATGTCTTGGGAGTAGGGGTCCAGAGGGATTGAAAAGAAAGCATCTTTAAGATCTATGGCCAAGAAATGAGTCGTTGAGATGGGGATCTGACTGAGGAGGGTGTAGGGGTTGGGAACTAGAGGGTGTATGGGCCTAACGGCCTTGTTTATGAGCCTGAGATCCTGAACCAAATGGTAGGAACCCTTGGGCTTTTTTACAGCCAAAATGGGGGTGTTATATGGAGAATGGGCAGGGTGAATATAGCCCTTTTTGTGAGGGTCCATAACTATTGGCTGGAGTCCCTTTAGGGAGGTATTGGAGAGTGGGTATTGAGGCTGGTTAAGAAAGTGGGAGGGATCTTTAAGGATAATTTTAATGGTGTATACTTGGAGTTGAGGAAGAGGTGACATCCCAGTCCACAGAGTTCACTAGGTGATAGGGGAATGGTGTTATTGGGTTGTGGGTGTTGGTCTCGGATAGAAGAGGAGGTAGGGAATGTGGTTCCCCAAAATTTCCTTAAGACTGAAAAGGTGGCCCCCATGTCCACCAAGAAGGAGATGACCTGGCCTTTTACAGACCCAGCCTTTTACACGGAGAGTGACCCTGGGCTCCAGTCTATGTATTGAAACAGCCGGTGTTGGAGACCCAGGGCCCCGTTAATCAGTGGCTAGCCCCAAGAGAGCCAGGTCGGAAGGACAGGCTATGAGTCTCCTCTGGGACAAGGGATAGTCCCATCCCCAATGACCCATTTGTTGACATTTGGGGCATGGATTTTTAGGGGGCAGAGAGTTAGGGCACACCTTGGCCCAGTGGCCTTTCTTTTTGCACTTGAAGCAGGCTGAGTCAGGGCCACTCTTTTGTGTGGTGGGTGAGGGCCATTTGTTAGTGGTAGTCTTAAGTGCCTGGGCCAATAGGACAAACTTTTGGCATTTTTTGTACTCATTGTGACCTGGTATGCCTTAAAGGTGGTGGTGAGGACATCTGCCGGGGGTGTAAGGGGGCCTCTAACTTTTGGAGCTTGACTCTGATATCAGGATAGGATTGGGAGAAAAAGTAAGTCATAAGTTGGGTGATTTGGGATCTAGGTTAGTATATTGGAGGAGGGCCTTTGTTAAGTGTTTTAAAAAGGAAGAAGGATTTTTGTGTTTATCCTGGATAACCTTCTGTAGTTTTTTAAAAAACTAATAGGCTTTTAGAAGCCCCATGGAGTCCCTCAACTAAGCAAGTGATAAACTGGTCCCTCCTGAGAATGTGATTGGGGTTGTTGTAGTCCTAGTCAGGGTCCCCGTTAGGGTCAGCCTTAGCCCCCAGGGGGTGTTTAGCATCTGTTTGATCTGCATGCTGCTTGGCCTGTTCCCAAACCCTGAGCCTCTCCTCCAGGAGGAAGGTAGTGGAGAGTATTAGGTAGACATCGTTAAAGGTGAGGCTATAAGCCTGGGTGAGATAGACAAATTTTTTAACATAGGAGACTGGGTTAGCCATGTAAGAGCCCAGGTGCTTTTTTATCTGAGAGAGGTCACCCATAGAGAAGGGAACATGAACCCGCACAATACCCTCATTTCCCGCCACCTCCTGGAGAGGAGTGAGTACTGGTGGAGGCTGTGGGTGAAGAAGGGTGGCAGGGGCTGCGGCCCTGGGCCCCCAGCGCCCGGGTCACTGCTCCCTCTGGTGTGGTGGGGGTAGGGGGATGGGACTTGTGGGCCCAAGAACCCATAAGGTGAGGACTGGACAGAGCAGACAGACGGTTGTAGGGAGGGGGGTCATTGGCGGGGTCAAAGGAGGAGAGCGCAGAGCTGAGGGGGGAGTCGGAGGGTTTGAAAGGTGTGGGAAGTTTGCAAGCCAGGAGAACCTGAGGCGGAGAGCAAGCAATTATGAGGTCTGGCTGAGAGTGCAGGAGGGAAAAGGATTTTACATACTGGATCTTCTTACACTTCTTTGAGTGCTCGCAGTAGTTGAACAAGTCTTGGAGAATTTGGGAATCTAGGGAGCCTTTATGCAGCCATCTATAAAAGGGCCAGTCCTGGGTATAAAATTTAATGAGTTGTTTGGGTTGAATATCAGATTTCAGAGAGAGTGTATTCAGATTATTTACGAGGCACCTGAGAGGACAGTTGGCAGGGAGGGAGGAGGAGGAGGAGCCCATGGAGGAAGGGGAGAGGCAGAGAAAACTCGGACCAGAAGGAAGTTGTACATGGGGTTCACCAGGCATCCCCAGGGGGATCGCGTATACGAGAGTACCCCCAGTGGGGTGCACCCCCAGTGGGGTGAAGAGGGCAGAAGAAGAGAGAGATCATCACCTCGGTCCCTCAGCCTGGGGCCAAACGGCCAGAGGTCTCGAGCATCCAGCGCCGGGATTTTTCAGCAGCAGCAGAGAAGAGAAGGGAGGCGGGGTAAAAGGAAGCCAAGGGGCAGGGGGAGGTGCCAGAGAAAACCTACCAGGCAGCTGGTGGTGGGTGAGGAGAGGAGTGCTCGAAGAGGCAGATGAGGACGAGATCCCTTGGCCACCGAGGGAAGGGAGGACTAGTGGTAGAGAGACCCAATCCCTCCGGGTTTCGGCACCATTGAAAGGGCTGACCCAGGAATCCCGTCGGAGACCGGAGGAGTGGAGTGAGAGAGGGAGAGAAAGTTTATTGTTCTGGGAACAAAGGAGAACAACCAACTTTTATATGTAGGATAGGGGGTGGTCTTGCAGGGTCAGGTACTGGGCTACATTGGGTGGGATGAAGGGGAAGAAATAGGAGCCAGCCAGAGGTGATAGGGTGGCTAGTTCCTGGGCATGGGAAGGCACTGCCAGCTGATGCCCGGAAGAGAAGCCAGAATTGTGCCATGTTGGTGTGCTTTATGGGGATTCTGTTCCAACACATTGTTAGTGGGATTTCAAGTTAGTACAGTCATTTGGAGATCAGTGTGGAGGTTCCTCAGAAGAATGGGAATGAATATACCATATGACCCAGCTATACAACTCTGAGTATCTACTCAAAGGGTTGAAACCAGACTACCATAGTAATGCATACATATCTATGTTTATAACAGCACAATTCACAATAGCCAAATTATGGAACCAACCCAGGTGTCCATCAATAGATGGATTACAAAATTATGGAATATGTACACAATGGGATTCTACTCAGCTATAAAGAAGAATAAAATTATGTCATTTGCAGGAAAATGGATGGAACTGGAGAATATTATGGTGAGATTAGTCAATCACAAAAAGTGAAAGGTCAGATGTTTTTCCTCACATGTGGGAAGCTAGGGAGAAATTAGGGTATAAAAGTATCTCTAGACGAAGGAGGAAAAACCCTATTGGAGTGATGGAGGGGGCCTCAGGGAAGGGCAGGTGGGAGGAGGGAAGGAAACACTTCAAGGGATACAATGCACAGACACGAAATTATCAATGCCAATCTCAATGTTGTGCATGGGGTGGATGAGGGAGCAGGGTGGGAGTTGAGGGGAGGCTCACTGAGTGCTGTGTGCATGTATGTCTCTATTACTCTGAAGTTCATCATGATGTATGATTACAGTTCACTAATAAAAAAAATTAAGCTTTGCATGATGTAACAGAGTTGGTAAGTGGCAGAAATGGGAGCTCCGACTGTTTAAGAATTGGCTTGCCTCAATTCTGTTTGTGTTGTAAACAGGCTAATGGAACTTTATCTTCATGATGTATACTTGTTTTGAATATTCATAGCAGAAGAGATTGAGAAGAAACCCCTGTTGTTGAGTCAGTAATTCTCTGAAAAATCACAAAATAGCTGTTTTTTACAAGAAGTGCAATAGCGCAGTCTAAAGAAATGACCTGAGAAGCATTCTATTTAATGTTAAAAATTTGAAATCTCTGATAAAGCCTAAGCTAGGAGGGAAAACAGTTTGGGACAATTCACTCACCTTTTCTGTGATAACCTCATCTGAATGCCTTTCCTTTCTTCTACTTCATTCCCCTTCAAACAAACTGCTAATCATGATTTGTGACAAACTAAAGACCCCTGGGTGCCTGCAAACCCTAGGGTCCTACTTTTAAAACTGCCTCTAGCATGTCCTTTCTGTGTGAGATACTACCTGATACCAGATCCAGGATTTTTCAGGGCAAATGCCAGAAGGGATCCTTTTCTTCACAGAAGGAGGCCCGACTCCTTGAGACACAGGGAGAAATGCCCCCACCATCCAGGAACACCTACACTGGACTATTTAATGAGTAAAACCTTAACTTTCATTATGCTGAGCCCCTAAAATTTGGGATTTGGATATTACCACACTGGAGTTACCCTAACCCATATATATGGCTTGCAAGGATCTATATAACCTGGCTTTGACACTTCATCTCTCTCCATTCTTCCTCGCCCTTCACTCCATTCACACCTGACTTCTTTCAGGTCTGCCCAAAACAGAGTTGCTGCTACCCTTTCTCTTCTTGGTTCCCATGTCCACTCCTGCTTAGGAGCTCAGCTAAGCATCATTTTCTGCTGCTGTAGACTGGATCTTGAATCTATCTCAAAGGCTCATGTGTTAAAGGCTTCGTCCTCTGGGTGGTGCTATCGAGAAGTGATGGAACTTTGAGAAGTGGTGCCCAGTAGGAGGTCCTCAGTGCAGGGGGGTGTGCCATCTAAGGGGATTTTGGAACTCTGCTTTGCCTTCTTTGCTCCATGGTTCTTCCTTTTTTTTTTTTTTTTTTTTTTCTCTTTTGGCTGTGGACCTGTGAGCCTCCTGTCTCAGCCTCCAAGTACTAGGATTACAGGTGAATGCCACCATGCCCAGCTGCTCCCTGGTTCTTGAGGTAATCAATTTGGCTCCACCACACGATCCGCCATGATATGCTGCCTCACCACAGACCCAAAGAAACTGGTCCTGGGATCCCCAAAGCTTTAAGCCAAAGTCAAATGTCTTTCTTTATGAATTGGTTATCTCAGGTATGTTGTTATAGTGATAGAGGCTATCTGATATACCAGGAAAGGCCTTAGCTGTCCCTTGATGATGGTAGTCTCCTCTGCCATGCCCTTCCATAGTGCTTCATGCTTTCTCTACTATACTGTTCATCACATGTGTGATTAATGACTTGTTTCTCTGCCTCCTTAAACTAAACTATAAACTCCTTGAGGTCAGGGATCATGTCTGTGTGTGTGTGTGTGTGTGTGTGTGTGTGTGTGTGTGAGAGAGAGAGAGAGAGAGAGAGAGAGAGAGAGAGAGAGAGAGAGAGAGAGAGAGAGAGAGAGAGATACTGGGGATTGAACCCAGGGACATTTTACCTCTGAGCTACATCCCTAGCTCTATTTTATTTTGAAACAGTGTCTCACTAAGTTGCTGAGGCTGGTTGTGAACTTGTGATTTTCTTGTCTCAGCCTCCCATGTACTGTGCACTACCACACCCAGCTGGGATCCTGTCTGTCTTATTCAATATGGTGTCGCTGGCACCAGGCATAGTCTTGGGAATATACTTGGTGCTCCTCAAATATTTGCTGAAAGCAAGACATGGTGGTGCACACCTGTAATCTCAGTCCTTGGGAGGCAGAGACATGAGGGTCACAGGTTCAAGGGCAGCCTCAGCAACTTAGTGAGGCTAGCTGCAACTTAGTGAGGCCCTGTTTCCAAATAAAATGTAAAATGGGGCTGGAGCAAGGCTAAGAGGTAGAATGCCCCTGGGATAAGTACACACACACACACACACACACACACACACACACACACACACACGAAACAATATTTGCTGAATGAATGAATGTGTCATCCTGGCAAGAGGGCTGTCTACTCCTGTAACTTCTTTCATTTTTAGCTCTCTTTGCCAATAAAGGTAGGTTGAAACCATTTTGTAGATATCAAATTTGTTTGCTAAATAATTGTCATTATTGTTATACTTTACATATACACCAATATGAAGAATATACACACTAACTTTAGTGAAATGATTTCAGTTAATTAAATTCACTGTAAAAATAAAAGTGAAAAAGAAGGGAAAATTATGGAAGTAAGCTAAAAAATGGGAAGCATGTCACTGAGTGGCAGAGCTGGAAAACATGGCTATGTATAGTGGTCTCTAGTCCCTGGTCGAGGAGGTGGGCTTGAAAAATAATAGAGTATTGCAGAGTAGAGTGTTGCTATAGGAACAGTTACCTGAAGATCTAATCAGTGTCTTGTTGAGTGAAAGGATTTTCTCTTTAGTGTGAAAAATTTCAGCAAGTGCTAAAAATAGTCTTTAAAAGCCTCACACTCTATCTGTCCCCAAATCTCCTGCTGCTTCTTAAGTTTTTTAAAAACAAATTATTAAAAATAACCAGACCTATATAACAAGCATGCCACTTGATTTTGATAAAGTAAGCAGGTTAAACTTATTTGTCTAGGTACCTTCCATCTTTTATTTTGTTTGGAGGGCTGAATGTATTATAGTTTGGGTCTCTCCAAAGCAGAGCCTGGGATAAGTGAGAGGTAGTTTTTTTTTGGCAGGTGACCCATCTAGTACAGGTGAGAGAGTAGGCAGAGTGAGGCCGGAAGGAGGAGCCACCAGTTATGTGCTCAATTGTCTCTGTGGGACATCACCAGGCCTAATTCTTCTGGGGCCTCTGAGATGTACTGAAGACCTTCCAGAGTTGGTCCCTTGAAGATGGGGCTGGATCGTTGATCCAATACTCTGACCCTATTGGTTAAAGATTGCCCCTGAGAGCATTATGTCTCAGCTGCCCTAGGTAGAGGACTGGATGACCTCCAGTAGATGGAGAGAAGGCCTAGGGAAGAATATGAGAAGATGAAAAGCCTAGACTTGAACAAGACACTGGCAGCAGAGCTGCATCTAAATGCTCACAGAAGTCATAGCTGCCATCTGAACACAGAGGTGGCAGAGGGCCTGTGACACATAAACCACTGAAATCTGCTATAGTTTAATCCTAGATCAGCAGTTCACTGACTTCCCCTATATTCCTCATGGCATCTTACTTTATTTTCTAGTACTATGACTTAGGAAGTTTCTTAACATCTCTCTGTATTAGTTTCTTTGCTTCTAAAATTGGGGTAACTGAGTTGAGTGAGATGGTGCACACCTGTAATCTGAGTACTTGGATTGAAACAGGAGGATCACAAGATTGAGGCCAGCCTGGGCAACTTAATTAATAAGAGCCTGTCTCAAAGTAAAACAAGTTAAAAAGGGGCTAGGATGTAGCTTAGAGGTAAAGCATTCCTGGGTTCAGTCCCCAGTACCAACAAAAGCAAACAAACACTCACCTAAAAACTCATGAGTATCAAATGTGATACATCTGTGATGCATTTAGCACATGATGACGAGTCAATAATAAGAGCTTAATGAATGTTAGCCATTACTGTTATAATATTAATAGAAGTAATGATGCACCACTACTACTATTGATGGTGAAGCTATTGTTGCACTCAATGTCTCTACAGTATCAATAACTCCATGCAGAATGGTTTCTGTCCTATCTCATGCACATCATCTAATTTATTTCTTACCATAATTCTTATAAAGCATCTATTACCTTGAATTCTGAAAATGTCCCAGATAAAAATCACGAGTTGTACCCAGAACACTGTTGAATAATTTAATCTCTGTCAAGTCTATCTAGTATGTCTTAACTTTTGTAATGCTGGAAAGGTGTGTATTCTGAGCTTTCAAGCCTTCATTGTAGGATTTTATTAAGGCAATTCCAAGTCCTTCAGTTATTGAGAGACCAGTAGACCTCAATACTATTGATTGTATTGAAAGGATAATTTTAGATTACATAAATGAATTTCTTTAGTGCCAAGAGTAAGGCATAAATCACACAGGAAGAAAAAAACGAAGCCTGCCTAAAAGAAACCACAACCACCACTTACTAATGAAAACAGTTTTGTATGGATGGCATGTATTTTAGAATGGAGTGCTTTTTAGGGAAAAAAGACTTTAAAAACTTAACAAACTCATGTTTTTAAGGTAATATGAATACCACCTCCCATTTTTACACAAGGAAATTCTACCTCTGAACTATACCCTAGTCTTTTTTTTTTTTTTGCGGTACTGGGGATTGAACTCAGGGGCATTCTACCTCCGAGCTACCCCCCCAGCCCTATTTTTTTATTCTTTATTTTGAAACCGAGTCTCACTAAGTTGCAGAGTGCCTCACTAGGTAGCTGAGGCTGGCCGCGAACCCAGATCCTCCGGTCTCAGCCTCCCAAATGCTGGGATTACAAGCGTGCGCCACCACGCCCGGCTTACCCTAGTCTTTTAAAAAAATTTTTGAAACAGGGTCTTTTTAAATTTACTTATTTTTATTTTTTATAATAATTGGTGCATTGTAATCATACATCTGTTAGGTACAAGCTGATAAAGGCATATATGCACACATTTCTCATTTAACCCTTTCCCCAATTCCTACCCCACTCCCTCACCCTCCCTCCTTATCAAGTTCAGTTTAGTGATTGACCTTGATATATTTGTGAAAGTACATCATGGGCATTCGTGTGTCTCTCCTCTCACCGCCTCCCGTCCATCCCCTTCAGTTAAGTCAACTTCTTTACTTATCAAGGATTTCTCCTTTTTCATCTGGAGACTCTTTTATGCCCCATCTTCTCCCTAGCATCCACATATTAGGGAGAATATATGCTGTTTTACTCTTTGTGACTGACTAATTTCATTTAACATAATGTTTTCCAGTTCCATCCATTTCCCTGCAAATAACATGATTTTGTTCTTCTTTATGACTGAGTAAAATTCCATTGTGTACATATCCATAGTTTTGTAATCTATTCATCTGTTGATGGACATCTTGGCTGGCTACATAGTGTAGCTCTAAACATAGATACACAAGCATCGGTCTGATAGTTTGGTTTCCATTCTTTTGGGTAGATACCCAGAAGTGGCATTGCTGGATCATATGGTAGGTTCATTCTCATTCGTCTGAGGATTCTCCATACTGTTTTCCAAAG
Organism: Graphiurus murinus; assembly: GCA_004027655.1. Lineage (NCBI taxonomy): Eukaryota > Metazoa > Chordata > Mammalia > Rodentia > Gliridae > Graphiurus > Graphiurus murinus. Next base: position 27,524 of record PVLC010012284.1, read on the forward strand.
TGGTTGCACTAATTTGCAATCCCACCAACAATGTATTAGGGTTCCAACTTCTCCACACCTTTGCCAGCATTTGTTGTTCGTGATTTTTATGATTGCCATTCTGATTGGAGTTAGGTGAAATCTCAAGGTAGTTTTGATTTGCATTTCTCTGATTGCTAATGATGTAGAACATTTCCTCATACATTTATTGGCCATTTGTATTTCTTTTTTCTTTTTCTTTTTAATATTTAATTGGTGCATTGTAATCATACATCTTTGTTATGTACAAGCTGATATAGGTAAAGACATACATGCACACATTTCTCATTAAACCCTTCCCCAATTCCCACCCCACTCTCTCCTCCTCCCTCCTTCTCAAGGTCAGTTTAGTGATTGATTTGATGTGTTCATGAAAATACATCATGTTCATTAGGGTGCCCCTCTCCCCCATCACCTTCCATTAAGTCAAATTCTTTGTTCACCTAAGGTTTCTCCTTCTTCATTTAGAGTCCCTCTTATGTCCCATTTTCTCCATAGCTACCACATATTAGGGAGAGCATACAATTTTTTACTTTTTGTGACTGACTAATCTCACTTAACATAATGTTTTCTAGTTCCATTCATTTCCCTGCAAATAACATGATTTTGTTCTTCTTTATGGCTGGGTAAAATTCCATTGTGTACATATCCCACAGTTTTGTAACCCATTCATCTGTTGATTGACATCTTGGCTGGTTCCATAGTTTGGCAATTGTAAACTGTGCAGCTATAAACATAGATACACATACATTGGTCTGATAGTTTGGTTTCCATTATTTTGGGTAGATACCCAGAAGTGGTATTGCTGGATCATATGACAAGTTCATTCCTATTCATCTGAGGATTCTCCATATTGTGTTCCAAAGTGGTTGCACTAATTTGCAATCCCATCAACAATGTATTAGGGTTTCCACTTCACACCCTCGCCAGCATTTGTTGTTGTTTGTGTTTTTTATGATTGTCATTCTGATTGGGGTTAGGTGAAATCTCAAGGTAGTTTTGATTTGCATCTCTCTGATTGCTAATGATGTGAAACATTTCCTCATACATTTATTGGTCATTTGCATTTATTATTTTGGGAAGTGTCTATTTAGATCCTTTGCCCATTTTTTGACTGGGTTATTTGTTTTCTTAGCTATGAGTTTCTTGAGTTGTCTGTATATCATAGATATTAGTCCTCTATTGAAGAGTAGCTGGCAAAACTTTTCTCCCCCTTTGTGGGCTCTCTGTTGAGGTTCTTGATAGTTTCCTTTGCTGCACAGAAGCTCTTCAGTTTAATGCAATCCCATGTATTGATCTTCCTTTGAGTTGTGCTTTTGGGGTCTTGTTGAGAAAGTTTTGACCTGTGCCTATTGTTGAAGTGTTGGGCCTATGCCCTATTCAAGTAGCTACAAGGTCTCTGGTCTGACTTCCAGGTCCTTTATCCACCTTGAGTTGACTCTTGTGCAGGGTGAGAAAGTGGGGTTTATTTCCATTTTCCTGCATATGGTTAGCCAGTTTTGTCAACACCATTTGTTAAAGAGGCTATCTTTTTTCCAGTGTATGTTTTTGGCTCCTTTGTCCAAGATCAGTTGACTGTAAGCACATGGGTCTGTTTCTGAATCTTCTATACTGCTCCATTGGTCTGTGTGTCTGTTTCTGTGCCAATACCATGCTGTTTTTATTCTGTGGCTTTGTAGTAGAGTTTGAAGTCAGGTATTGTGATACCTCCTGCATGGTTCTTGTTACTAAGAACTACTTTGGCTATCCTGGGCTTTTTGTTTTCCAAATGAATTTAAAGACTGATTTTTCTATGTCTGTGAGGAGTGACCTTGGTAATTTAATGGATATTGCATTGAATCTGTAGATTACTTTTGGGAGGATGGCCATTTTGATGATATTTATTCTGCCTATCCAAGAGCATGGTAGATCTTTCCATCTTCTATGGTCTTTGTCGATTTCTTTTTTCAGCTTTTTGTAGTTTTCCTTATAGGGGTCTTTTACCTCTTTGGTTAGGTTTATCCCTAAGTATTTTATTTTCGGTATGCTATTATGAATGGAATTGTTTTCAGGATTTCTTTTTCAGTGGTTTAATGGTTGGCATACAGGAAAGCTTCTGATTTTTTAAGATTGATTTTATATCCAGACACTTTGCTGAATTTGTTGATCAGTTCTATAAGTTTTTTGGCTTACTTTGTTGGGTCTTCTAAGTATAGTATCATGTCACCTGCAAAAAGGGATAGTTTTAGTTCTTCTTTCCCTATTTTTACCCCTTTGATTTCCTTCTCTTGTGTTATTGCTCTGGCTAGAGTCTCAAGTATTATGTTGAACAGAAGAGGTGATAATGGACATTCTTGTATTGTTCCTGTATTTAGTGGGAACCCTTGCAGTTTTTCTCCATTTAATATGATATTGGCTATAGGCCTATTGTATATTGTCTCTATGATTTTGAGGTATGTTCCTTCTATTCTGATTCTCTTTAGCACGAATGGGTGTTGGATCTTGTCAAATGCTTTTTCAGCATCAATTGAGATAATCATGTGATTTTTGTCTTTGATTCTGTTTATGTGGTGAATTACATGGATGGTTTTTTGTATGTTGTACCAGCTTTGCATCCCTGGGATGATCCCGACTTGGTCATGGTATATAATTTTCTTGATGTGGTTTTGAATGTGCATTGCTAGTATTTGTTTAGCTGTTTTGCATCTAAGTTCATCAATGATGTAGGCCTATAGTTATCTTTTCTTGAGCTGTCTTTATTTGGCTTTGGTATTAATGTGATGTTGGCTTCATAGAAAGTGTTTCGGAGGGTCTTGTTTCTTTCTATTTCATGGAATAATTTGAGGAGTATTGGGATTAGCGCTTCCATAACTGTTTTATAAAATTCACTCGGAAAACCATCTGGCCCTGGGCTTTTGTTTGATGGTAAACTCTTTATTGTTGTTTCTATTTCTTTGATTTTTATTGGTTGATTTAAGTTTTCTATATCTTCTTGACTCAATTTAGGAAGGTTGTATGTATCTAAAAAATTGTCAATTTCTTCTAGATTTTCTGTTTTGTTGGAGTATAGTTTTTCAAAATAGTTTCTGATGATCCTCTGTATTTCTGCACTGTCAGTGGTAATATCACCTTTTTCATCTCTTATTTTGGTAATTTGGGTTGATTCTCTCTTCCTTTTGGTTAGGTTGGCCAATGGTTTATCGATCTTGTTTATTTTTTCAAGAAACCAACTTTTGGTTTTGTTGACTTTCTGTGTTGTTTTTTTATTCTCTATTTCATTAATTTCTGGTCTGATTTTCATGATTTCCTGTCTTCTACTCACTTTGGGGTTATGCTGTTCTTGTTTTTCAAGGGCTTTGAGCTGTGTTATTTGGTTATCTATTTGGTGATTTTCCGTTCTTCTTATGTGGGCACTCAATGGTATAAATTTTCCTCTTAGTACTGCCTTCAAGTTGTCCCAGAGGTTTTGATATGTTGTATCTCTGTTTTTGTTGGTTTCCAGAAATTTTTTAATTTCTCCCCTTACTTCTTCTATGACCCATTCCTCATTCAGCAATGTGGTGTTCAGTCTCTGTGTGTTTACATGGTTACTCTGTGTTTTCTTAGAGTTGATTTCTAGTTTCACTCCATTGGTCTGAAAAGATGCAGGGAATTATGTTACATTTTTGAATTTGCCAGTGCTCTCTTTATGGCTCAGAATGTGGTCTATTTTGGAGAAGGTTCCATGGGCTGCTGAGGAAAATGTGAATTCAGCTGTAGTTGGGTGAAATATTCTGTATGTGTCTAACAGGTCCATTTGGTTTATGGTATTATTTAGGTCTGAAGCATCTTTACTGTCCTTTTTTTTTTTTTTTAAGAAGATCCATCTAGTGATGTGAGAAGAATATTGAAGTCTCCTAGTATTAGTTTATTGGGATCTATGTGTGACTTTATATCATGCAGAGTTTATTTTATGAAAGTGGCTGCACCTATGTTTGGGGAATAGATGTTGATAATTGTTATTTCTTCTTGCTGCATTGTTCTTTTTACTAGTAAAAGGTGACCTGCTTTGTCTCTTTTGATGAGCTTAGGCTTGAAATCTAATTTATCTGATATCAGAGTTGCTACTCCTGCTTGTCTTCGAGTTCAATTGGCATGGATTACCTTACTTCAGCCCTTCACCCTTAGTTTGTGGGCATCTTTGCTTGTAAGGTGTGTTTCTTGCAGGCAGCCTATAGATGGATTCTGGGTTTTAATCCATTTTGTCTCTTTGTGCCTTTTTATTGGGGAGTTTAGATCATTTATATTCAGTGTGGTTATTGAGAGATGATTTTTAATTCCTAACATTTTGAGTGTTTGTTCTTCTTTGCTTAGTTGTTTGCTACCTGGAAATTATTGTTTCTCTGGTTCTGACATTTACTTGTTAGTTCTTCTTTGTAGTTAATCTCTTTGAGTATTTTCTCTAGTGCTGTTTTGGAAGACATAAATTCTTTCAGTTTCTGTTTGTCATGGAAGATTTTTATATCCCCGTCAATTTTGAGAGAGAGTTTTGCTGGGTAGGAGAATCTTGGCTGCAAATTATTTTCTTTCAGAGTTTGGAATATGTTACTCCAGCCCCTCCTGGCTTTCATGACTTGGTTTGGGAGGCCTGGAGTGATTCTAATTGGTTTGCCTCTAAATGTCACTTGGCCTTTTACTTTTGTTGCCTTTAGAATTCTTTCCTTAGCCTCTACTTTAGTCATCTTGATTATTATGTGGCATGGTGAACCTCTTCTTTGGTCTTATCTAAAGGGGGTTCTATATGTTTCCTGCACCTATGTGTATACTTCTCTTTCTATGTTTGGAAAATTCTCTGATATTATTTCTTTGAAAAGGTTGTTTATTCCATTAGTTTCAACCTCTAATCCCGCTTCTATGTCTATTATTCTTAGGTTAGCTCTTTTAAAATTGGCCCAGGTCTCATTGATGTGCAATTCATACCGTCGATTTTTTTTCTAGATTATTTATAATGGATTCATTTTTGGAATGGTCATCTTTTAGGAGTGATATTCTGTTTTCCATGTGGTCTAATATGTTGATAGTTTGTATTCATGCCTTCAGTTCTATTATTGCAACTTTCACATCTTTCACTTCCCTCAAGGCTTCTCTATGATTCCTGCTCAGGGTGTCAGATTCTTTGTTTATTTGTTCCTTTCTTTCTTTCCAGCTTTCTCTGCATTCTTTCTGGAAGTTTTGTATCATTTCTATTATTAAAGATCTGAATTTTTCTTCTGGTAATCTCTGCCATCCAGTGTCATTGAGTTCTGTTATTTTGGGATTGTGTTGACTCATTGTTTCTTTGGTATTTTTCCTTCTCATGGTTTCCCTGTTCTTAAATTTATATCTTTGCTGCTCTTGCATATTTTCTCTGAATTTATAGGTTTCTTATTTTTATTTTCTCTCTGTGAATGGTATCTTGTACTGAGTTGCAATTACTCTGGTACTTCTTCTGCCTGCTCTATTGGTGCCTTTGGTGGGTTTCAGGTGTTGACTTCTAGGGTCTAGCAAAAGCTAACAAAGCAACCAATCCTTCAAACAAACATAAATAAATCAAAGCAATGCAAAGGAAAACAGAGTAAAAACAAAAAACAACAAGAAACAAAATGAAAATCCCTGCAAGTTAGTAAGAACACACCTGATTTGGCCTCTGCAGATCTTTTGGGTAGATCCCTGCTGCTATGGGTGGCTGACAAGATGGTGGCTGCCACTGCTGAGCATGCGTCAGGTCCCCCATTCTCCCTGGTCTGCTCTCTGTGTTCCTACCAGCTGTCCCTGTTGCTTTGTTCACTTTTCTGCTGATTTGTTTCTCTTTCCTCCCATCGAGAAGCTGCTCCTGCAGCAGTTTTGATTCAAGCTCTTCAGTGCAGTTGATCTCTGTAGAGAGAGGTGTGCTTGGATGGCCCCCCGGGGGCTTAAGCTGGTTGTACCACGTGTTCCCGTCTCCGTTGAAGGAGCTTCAATTTGCCACCTGGTTAGGATGAGGAGTTCAGGAGTCACTCATTCCACCTCTGGTCGCTGGGAATGCAGAAAGTTGTTATATATTTCTTTGTTAGTAGACCCTGCGCCAGGGGCTGGCTCAATGGTGGCTCCTACTCAGAGGCGTGGCACCGTGGCCACACAGACAGGCTTCTTTGCTCTCCCTGGTCTGCCTTCCGGATTCTGATCAGCTGTATTTCAGTTTTCGTAGGATTTTTCACCTTTTTGTTGCTTTTTTTTCTTCTGTCAAGAAGCTGCCTCTATGGCAGATTTGAATCGAGCTCAGAGCACCTGATGAGAGGTGTCTCACTCTGATGCCATCTTCCCAGAAGTTCATATTTCTACTTTTGTGAAGTGTCTACTTTGATCCTTTGCCCATTTTTTGATTGGGTTATTTGTTTTCTTAGCTGTGATTTTCTTGAGTTCTTGAAACAGGGTCTTTCTAAGTTGCTGAGGGTCTCACTAGGTTGCTGAAGCTGGCTCTGAACCTGCAATCCTACTGTAAGGCCTCCCAAGTACTGGGAATTACAGGTATGCACCAACATACTTTGCTCGATGTATTTTCAAATATATTACCTAAGTCTTTATGAGTTGTAAATCCAAAATAGGAAAATAAAATTGATGCTGGCTGCTATATTAGAATGCTTGGGCTGCTATAACAAAACATAGACTGGTTGGTTTAAACAAGAAATTTGTTTTCTCACAGTTCTCGAAGCTAGAAGTCCCTGATTGAGATCTTATAGGGTTGATTTCTGGTAGGGGCTCTCTTTGTGGCTTTCAGATGGCAGCTTTCTCACTATGTCCTCAGATCAGGGAGCATACACTGATGCTTTCTCTTTTAAAGACACTAATAGTTTTGATCTTGTTTAACCTTAAATACATTCTCAGAGGCCTCATCTCCAATTATAGCCACAATGAAGGTCAGGGCTTCAACATAAATTTTGTGAGAGCCTAACATTTAGTAGACAGTAATTACTTAGGAAAAGAAATTTAAGCACAAATGGTAGCTCATCTCTTTCCATATAAACAAAAAAGGAGAGGAAGTGGCCAACTGTAGAAGCAAGACAAGAACACTTTTCTTTTAAGAAGCATCCAAGCACAAGTGCCTAAGTGAGTTAGGCACTTTCTACTTACCTTATCTAATTCAAACTCTAAATAGAACTATGAACTATTTAATAAGTTTTCTGATTAGAGAAGGAGATGAGATAACAAAACTAGACTATCCTTAGGGGTCTTTGAAGATAGTATTAAGATACATGTGGTTGGAATGGTTTAGTGTAGCTTTGCCTATGCTTTGGGAGATTTACTTCACTTCAAGTAAACTCTATCTTATTCTTTCTTGTCTATTATGTCCAGGATTTGGGGGGAATTACATCTTGTTTTAGTTAAAAGATGGTTTCAAGATGAAACCATATAGGAAGGTGAGTATCTACACAGGTATCTAAAAATCCACATTCTTCTTGGGTTGACTGAACCTTCATGCCACAACTCCTTAGCAGTTGGATCATGAGCAAGGCTCGATCTGATGGAATCCTATAAAGCAGACGCTTCCAAGAAAGGATATGTGGCATATCCTGCTTTACATTATAGTATATTCTGGGAACATTGGGTACTTCAAGTCTTGTTTTTACACTTATTATTAAGGAAAGTTTCTTAAAAACAGGTAGTGGCCAGTCAAATAACAACCTCTTGATGTTAGCAAAAAACAAAAAAAAAAAAAACAAAAAAAAACAACAACAAAAAAAACCAATGCCTTCAGACAAACAACATAAGAATTCTCTGATCACTTACGAACATTAGTCAGTAAATAAGCTCTGCAAGATAATTCAGATATAGTTACTAATCAACCTATGTTCTCCCTCAACACACAGATATAGAAAACAAAAGAGCTAAGCCAAAGAGATTTAGGTCTACAATCTATCTATGGGTAAAAAAGGCTATAAGAATGTGGGTATCTGGTACCCTTTTATAGGTCTAAGTGCAGACAGCCTTTACCAACTCCCACAGTATCTCTCTAGAGCTTCACAGGACACATTAATAAAGACAGACTATAGTTGACAAAAACAACAGGTGATTTACCAAAAACTCCCTAGCTTAGACCAATGTACACAGACCTATTCCTCATTAGTCTTTAACACTGCTTTGTACCAGAGTCAAAATAAAATCATTATATACTGATGTAAAAACCTTTAGAAAAACAAAACAAGTTTGCTATCGTCAAACTGTCAGATGACCTGTCCATAAACTTCCCTGTTCTATGTGTTTCACTGCTGTATGAAATGTATAAAACCAGCTGCTTGTGAACAATAAAGTAGATGCGCTTCATCACTACATTTGGTGTGCGTATTCTCACGACCTCGTCTCCTTCCCCACCTGTCGACGGACCCCCGACTCCTGCTAGGGCTGGACCCCGGCACCTTCAGGTAAGTGTGACTAGTATTTATTATGGTTTGGATTTAGTATGTTCCCCAGACCTCATGTTGTAGACAAGGCAGCCATGTTGGAGTCAGGGCTTGGTTGCTGAGGAACGGGGAATGCCTTGTAGATTCTATATGTTCCTCACCCCAATCTCTTGCTCTCTCTGTCTCTGTACTCAGCCTTCATGATGGGGAGCAGAGTTCCTCTGCTAGTGATAGTCTGTTTCCCCCATGCCATGCCAAAAACTCTGCAGACTTGGCCTAACATGAACTTAAAACCTCTGAAACCTCCAGAACCATGAGGAAATAAATCTCCCTCTAAGTTATAGTCATCAGATATTTTGGGTCACAGCAGTGGGAATGCTGACTGAAACAGTATTGTTAATGTTAATCAAATGTCACACTCTGCTTCAGGCTCTATAAAATTCACACAGCATTTAAAGGGCCACAAAATGGGAGAGAAAAAACAAGATTAGTTGCATTTTCCTGCACAATAGTCCTGTAACAGAGCTACACAGCTGGAGATCACAGGTTTCTAATTTCCAGTTGCTGTATCTCCTGGCACATTTAAGATTGCCTGAGAAAGCATGTTTTGGAAACGATGACCCTTTGTACTGTGCACTTCTCTAAGCTGCATCAAAACCAAGTGATGAAAAGTGGAAGGAAAATTAGAAAATAAATCCTGAGGGTGGATGAGTGGGTTTATTGCTTTATCTTCCTAAAGATTAGCTGTAATCTCCATTGTCGTTGCTTTCCTTTTCAGAACAGCAGCATCATAGTCAACTGAGGAAATTACTACAGGGCCTTTAAAGACCCTTTAATAGAAAAACATCATGTTTCTAGGATGCTTAAGTGGAAAGTCAGCACCTCCTTCTTAGGAAAAACACTTAAAAAGGTAGCTGTTGTATCACATAGTCACTCCAATCATCAGCTGTAAATGGTCCATTGAACACCCATGATGTGTTACAGTGCCAGGCATGCTAACCATTTAGCAATTGTATTATACACACAACTATGCCCTGCACAACTCAGTTCTAAACAGAATGGTCATGACAGAAAAAGGGAGAGAGGGAGAGAGAGAGAGAGAGAGAGAGAGAGAGAGAGAGAGAGAGAGAGAGAGAGAGAAGCAAATTTGGAATTGGTGGTCTAACTGAATTAAAACTTGTCAATATTTGATGGCAGCATCAGTATCTCTTTTCCATTTTTATATCTTATTAGTGCATTATCATCTCACATCATATGCAGTTATAGTGATGGTGACATACATGCATACAGCACTTGTGGGCTTTCCCTTGGCTCCCTTCCACTCCCTCCTTACATTTTAGTTATTAATTCCATAGGTATTTTTTAGTTCTTCTGTGTGCTGGTTGTTGTTCTGGGAGTCTGAAATAAAATACTTGAAGTATCTAGTCCCATTAAGTTTATATTCTAGTGAAAGATGCAGATGCAAAAAAAAGAAATGTAAACAACTAAGGCAATTACAGATAGTTACTTTGAAGCAAGAAAACAGTGGTCTATCATAGGTTGTTGCATTTACAATGGTGTTTGTTAAAAATAACAAAGCCCCCCAATTAAAGTGGCTTCAATAACATGGGAATTTATTGGCTCATATAGATGGGGAATACAGAAGTATGGGATATTTGGGGGCTGGTTGATCCAGGGGATCCACGGTGTCAACTCCGACTCAAGTTATCTCACTTTTCTGCAGTCCATGGTGGTGGCTTCATCTTAGGGCTGGGTACCTCAGGTCTGGAAGACATCTACCAGCAGTCAGGGTCTCAACAGAGCTTCCATCATAGCAACCTAGACAAACTGACTGAAATTCATCAGTTTAGGTCTTATACTTATTCCTCCATCAATGACTAAGGCCAGAATAGAATCTTCTGACTCATTTATGCCACTCAAAACTCATCTCCAGAGCTGGGAGACAGGCTGCTTGGGAGAGGGTATTTGGAAAAAGATCTACTATCAGTAAGGAGAGACTGGGTAATTGATACTAGACAAACAACTAAAAATGTTCACTATAGAGATTAGCCAGGAGCAAGAGATATGTATATAGGGAAGAAGTAATGCAAAAGTAGATTAATGAATGACAAGAAGAAGCCAAGTGTGCAAGTGTGTGGGTAAAGGGCACTTTAGGCAGAAGAAGCACAAAGTACAAAGGCCCTGGTGGAAATAGATTGGTATTTATTCTAAGAACAGAAAGATAGTGGTAGGACTGGAGTGGGATGCAATGTCAGAGAGGTGGGTAGCATAGTGACTTAATACTTTGTCAGTTTAGCTCAGCTGGAACTACATTTCCCAGAATTCCCTTCCCTATATGGTTTTAGATTAGGAGTGGTCATAAGCAACATTTTATGAGGTTTGAAATGATGAAGTAGTAACCACATTTACAGAAGGTTGGTATATGGGCAGGCACTCTTGCCTTTTTCACCTACTGTACTGGTTGCTGCTTTTCTGGTTTACTTTGGTGCTTTAAGGCAGTTAGGCATTTATGAATCCCTCAGCTTCTGCCAGAGTCTTCCATATGCATCTCTAGTGTGTGATGGTGTGATGGTGTGATGGTGTGATGGTGTGTGTGTGTGTGTGTGTGTGTGTGTGTGTTGAAGGTCACTAACTTTTCTGGCAGGTGTCACCCATATACTCTAAGTTGGAGATCTGGTAGGTGTTTTTTTTGAGAGGCAGTGAGTTGGAAGCAGACTCCAGTTCATCCTTTGGTGTCTGGCTTGTTCTTTTGGGTTCTTGTTAGGACTTGCTCTTCTCTTGCCTTTTCTTTCAGATTACCTGCCTTGCTAATTTCCAGCTGACAGAGCAGATATAGATAGCATCTACAACTGCTTAAGGTCAAAGTCCTATAATAAATTTTAATCAAACCTTAAATGACATAGAATTTGGTATAGGAAGTGATTTCAGATGAATGGAACTTTAAGGAAGGGTTCTCTGAATTGGTTTTGGATTCTCTGGAATTTTTGATTTTATTAGATTTAGAGGCATAATAATCCTACTTTCAGTGGTAAAGGGACTCTGGAAGTTCATAACACGCAGAGATGAATCAGCTACTTAAATTACCACCTGTAATGAAATCCCTATACAAGTCCTTAGGGAACTCAATATTTGCTGCCATAAGACATTATAATGAAAATTAGGGTTGTAATGGGATTGGATGGTTGCTTCTACATGCACTGGAGTAGCTATAGAAAGAAAATGATGAGCCTAGGGCTTCAAATTCCCAGAATGGTTCTATAATTGTTAAAAAATTACTTATTTCCTAATGCTCCAAGACTGAGATTTCTGAAAACAAAATAAACAGTCTAAGCTCACAAGGGGCTAAATAACAGGATAAATTGAGTTTCCAATCTCTCAAGGTCTTTTATATTAATGTTAAGAACACTGGGAAGGAGTAGGGCCCTGAAAATTGGGATAGGGACGTATGGTTAAATTTTAATGAAGGTGAGCATCTTTAGCTTTTGAATTGTACTGCATTTCTTTTGCAGTAGAAGCAGCCCTTCTTCTATCTGAGAACATTAGACTCTCTTTTTGTATTTTCTTCATTTTTTTTGGAGGGGGAGAGAATGGATCCCAGGGGCATTCTACCTCTGAGCTACACCCCCTCAAACCTGCAATCCTCCTTTCTCAGCCTCTCAAATACTGGTATTATAGGCATGTGCCACCACACCCAGCTCCCTGATGTGTTTTCTGGTTATTATTGGACTGGTTATTATTATCAGGAGTGTCCCTGAAACCTGTCAATGCTTCCAAATCTATTACTAAACTGAAGTTGACATATTCCAGAAGACAGGGTAAAAAGGGTTACCCAAATGGAGAAGCAATATACACCCAAAGAATGGTATTACTTTCTCAATGCATATAAACGGAAACCTGGAAAACATGTAGAAGTGGATCTTAAAGGTGCTATATCAGGGTAGAAGGAATACAATGCTAAGACTGGACTGAATTCATTGACAGGAGTTCACTAGCACAGATTCTGGGTTCACTGTATGATCTTGGGAAGTTGAGAATGGCTCTTATTGTTAGCTTTGGTGGGTCCAAAACCAAATCCAAAGATGATATGTAATAAACAAAGGTAAAAAATGAAAACATTCTTGGTATGCTGCAGAAGATATCCAAAGACTTAGAGGTTTTGGAATGCTGAGTGGATTTAGCATGAAGAATCTGCTCACCTACCCTTTTTACTTGTTATTTGAGAGTTCAGAGGACATTCCTCCAAGGAGGTGGGAAATACACTAACAAGGGAAACTGTAGCATCATTTGAAGATTTCTGTGGTGACTCTCTCTGTAGTCAGAGAGTACAGTGGATACGCCAGTGAACTTGCTTCTTTACTTAAGTGGGAATGTTGTAGTCTAGTGGGAGGGACCAAGTTGGGGCACTGAATCATCAGAATGAAATGGGAGTGGTTATGCAACAAATAACAGAGAGAAGCCATCTGTAATCTGAATGTCTGACCCACAGAGATCTTTGGTATTGACTATTGATTATGAGTTTCATAAAACTGAAATGGGCAGGCAGCATATTAAATTATTACTTGATTTATTGGTGCTGAAAAGCTCTAGATCTGGTGGACAGGAAGTATGAATAAAACCATCACAATATAAACTTGTAGTCATCAACCAGTTCCCAGATTTGACCAGTTCATGGTCTAGAGTCCCTTGATAGGTCAGTTTTCCTTAGAAAAGACCCTATTACATTCCAGTAATTTGTATCTCAAATCTTCCTCCCACATTTTCCTAAATGGACCTGCAGCCATTTTCCAAGATGATTGTGTACTGGAAACAAAAAGGAATAGTGAGACTTTTGGGGATTATCAAATGCCAGCACTTAACTGACATACATTTCTGTAGGCTTCAAATACTGCTAGGTCCACCAGTCACTACAGGACTAGTTTTAGCTCAGACGTGTTACAGTATGGTAAGTGAGTCTCACAACTCACTCTGTGCTTTATCTATTAGTTCCAGAATGCATAGTTGGAACAGAATCTTCACATTGATTCCCTGGCCCATGGCTGTTATGGTGGGAAAGGCTGAGTAGAAGCTATTAAAATGGTCTCTACTGACCAATAGTGAGTCAAAAGTAATTCTGCATTTCCAGAGGAGCTATAGACATTCATGCCATATCAAGGAATGCCGGATGGTCATCCCTACCACATCCTCATTCAGGTTGCTATTTGGGATTATGTAGAGGAAAGATGGATCTTGGAGAATAATGATGAATTATTATAAATGCAGTTGAGCAATTGCAACTGCTATTCCATATGTGATTTTATGGCTGGTGCTGTCAAGAACTATGAAGTGTCTGAGGTTTGACTGTACTTGCAAGCTAAAAAGTTAGCTGGCTACTGTTTCACACATGCTAGCAGAAGGATTTTATATGATACACAGCACAGCAAACAGTATGTTTCATGTTTGTATTGGCTGTCTTTGTTTCACAAGTTTCACAGGGCCATGTGGAGGAGCCTGGGTAGAATCTGAGCACTTAGTGAATTTGTGTTAGAGATGAGGATCCCCCAAGCTTAGGACACTTCAATTTTTTAAAAGTATTGCTGGAAAACATGTCCAATCTTTTCCCTGGCGAGAGACATTGTTTTTATTATCCTCTACAACAAAGAAATCACTCCTATGTCCCAGAGAGAAACACTATTTCTATCATCCAAGGATTTTTAATAAATAAAGATCCTTGAAAAGGCAGTATAGGACAAAAGCTGATGTAAGATGTGTAGAAACATGAGAGACTCTTCAAGAATTATCTTTCAACAAGAACAAATCAACATGCCACGTGACACCTAGTATGTAGTTATTGATCTGGTCAAATGCTTTTTCTCTTTATCTGTTAGTAAAGACCATTAGGAGCAATTTGTATGTAGGTGATGTGATGGTTAATTTTATGTGTCAACTGCCCAGTTGTTTGGTCAAACACAAGTGTAGATGCTGCTGCTGAAGTATTTTATAGACAGAGTATTTATAACTGACGGACTTTAAGTAAAGCAGATTATCTTTCAAAATGTGGATAGGCCTCATCTGATCAGTTGAGGTCTACAAGAGCAAAACTGAGGTTTCTTGGAGAAAAAAGATTTCTTTTCCAACACTGCAACATGGAAACATTACCATTTTCCACCTGCTGGCCTGCCTTGAATATTTTAAACTCAAGAGTGCAACACTAACTCTTACCTGAATTTCCAGCCTATAATCTTACCCTACAGATTTTAGACTCCATAATCATGTGGAACAATTATTTAAAATCAATGTATTCTCTTCTCTCCCCTCACTCCCCCCCCCCCCATTGGTTCTGTTTCTCTGAAAAAACTGAATGATACAGGTGACAAGACTGGAATTTTACTGTTATACATCAGAGATCTATTAACTTTTTAACTCTATGTCACAGTCTAACCTGTCAGTACCTGGTGCCTCACCATTATGTAGCACATCACACCAGTCTATTATATTAATCATATAATGCTGATTATAGCATATATTAATAATATAATGCAGTAGCAGCTACTCTAAACACAGTGGGTATAAGGAGATAGATTCTACAAAAACTCAGGTGGCTGCCACTAGGAGTCCAGTGGTCTGGGGAATATTGCAATATCCGTTTCAAGGTGAAGGACACATTGCTGCATCTAGTTCCTTCTACTATTAAGAAAGAAGTACCACTCCTAGTGGACCTCTTCAGATTCTGGAAATAGCACTAACTTTATTTGAGCATGCTACTCTGACTCATTTACTGAGGGGCCACAAAAGATGCCTGTTTTGAATGGGGCCCTGAACAAGAAAATATCCTGCAACAGGTCCAGTTTGGTCCTGTTGGTGGTGTGGGGATTTGCTGCCTGATTAGGTTGTGGAGTTCTGGAGTGGTTTACTCCAGGTTTGTTCACTGGGTATGCAGGAGGTTGTTAGATGTCTTGGTGCTAGTAGACCCTGCACCTGGCAGCTAGCTCGGTGACAACTGCCACTCCGCAGCCACTGCAGCGCACACGGTCTCCTTTGTTCACTCTGGACTGCTCTCTGGGCTCTGTTCAGCTTTTCTCACTGCTTCATTCACTTTTTTGCTGCTTTGCTCTTCTTTCTTTCCATCAAGAGGCTGCTTTTGCAGCAGTCCTGATTCAAACTCTGCAGTGCAGTTGATCACCGCTCTGGAGGGAGAGTGGGCTGGAGTGGCCCTGACTCGGCTTAAGCTGGTCATCCCAGGCATTCCGGGGTCACTGTCGATTTTGTGGGGATATGCTGCCTGCAAAGGGTGTGAAGATCTGGATTCACTTACTCCACATCTGGTCGCTGGGTATGCTGGAGGTCGTTAGGTGTCTTGGTGCTTGTAGCTGCCACAGTACAGCTGGCTCAGTGGCCAACGCAGCTTTACAGCGTGTACCTTTGCCAAGCGCATGGGCTCCTTTGCTCTCTCTGATCCCCTTTCTGTGTCTTTTCAGCTGGGATTCAGTGTTCCTTACTTTGTTTCCTTTTTTGTTGCTTCTTTCTTCTGTCAGGAAGCTGCTTTTATGATAGATTTGATTCGAGTGCACAGTGCCTGAGGAAAGGTGTTTCACTCAGATGCCATCTTGGGCTCCTGTATACCATATCTGTATGGTGGAACTACTATATATCAATTAGCTACTGCCTATGTCTTTCCAATTCTGTGTTTAATGATGACACATTGTATGGTATGAAATTGACCATGGCATGAGAAGTTGTGCCACAGAAACTGGAGGCAAACTATGTATCTGGGCTTGTCCCTCCTCAGAGAATTGGTTATTAAACAATTACCAGCAAACCACTTCCTAAATCTTAGTGTTCTAAGTTACAGGTTATCAAAGGGAGAATGTTACTCAGTTAGAAGAATAAATTCCAAAAACACACAAAAGATTTTTGTAGACTCTTGAAAAGATTAACATGTTTTCAGTTTGATTAAAAGATAGTTGCATTATATTAAGTGGAGCATAATTTTTAGATAATCTTGAGTTGGAAGTTAGGTATGATTAAAAGAGGTGTGTCTGGGCCAGGTTGACAAAACACAGCTAGGGTTGGCTTTATATTTATTATATTATATTATATTAATTACATATATATTATATATACATATAAATGTATATTTTGAGGTACTTGGGATTGAACTCAGGGGCATTCTACCTGCAAGCTACACTCCCAGCCCCATTTTTTTTTTACCAAGATTTAATGTACATTTATTCTTAACATGTGGAACATATAGTATAAAGATTTCATACTGAATAAATGATATTCATTAAGCCAAAAAAGGAAAAAAAGGAGGAATTTATATCAAGTTTTAGCTACATTGTTGAAATACAAATATGCAGATTTTATCACTGAAAAAATCTCAATTGTGTTTCTTCATCCAGAACTTCAATTGAACCTAGAACTTTTTCACACCTCGATTAGAAAGAAAACAAAACAAAACAAAAACCCAGAAAAAAATAAACTATAAGTTGATTGGCTGCTGAGACAGCAAGGACTTTTTACAGAGACCTGTACAGCATCGCACCAACAGGGGCAATGTCTGGCAAGAGATTAAATAGCTGTGTCTCGCTTTGTGCAGGTCACCAACTTGTCAACTCGTCATACTATAAAGGGGTAGCTGGGAAGGGGACCAAACTGTGGGGATCCAAGGGTATGTGCAATGTACAACGTCATATATATACACACGTGGCAGCGCAACGGCTGCAGCTAAAGGTTAAAACCAGTTCTAAGAGGTGATCTCAGGGTTATTCATACAATCAAGGAGGAGAGAAAGAGGTCAGGGTGTTGTAGG
>PVLC010012285.1:0-44711 GCA_004027655.1 Graphiurus murinus
AGAAGGAAACAAGAGTGTGTGCATGTATTTTTCTAATACTGTGTACCCCAATACGATATAAAATTAAAATATACCCAACAAAAATACTAAAAAAATCAGTTGATTAATAAGGTCACATCTAGATGTCACTTCTGGTTTTTCAGGTCTCTGGACTATAATTTATAAGCAGAAACAGAATATGTGCCTGGCTCTTCATCAATTAAAGAGGTTTCCAGATGGGCTTCTACTCTCACAAAGCAACATTTACTTTCAAAGAATTAGTTCTAGTGAAAAAAGGAGACCATACATGCCCATCCAAGAAGCTTCCAATCTCACAGTCTTAAGATTTTCCTTTCATCTTATCAGCCCACCACCCAAGACATCACATAGCTAGAGACTCTAACAAGAGGGATCCTGCCATAACAAGCACTCATACAGGAGAACTGGTCACATGGGCTTAAAATTCTCTTCCTCCATATAAAGGGATCAAGATACTTGGCCTGGCAATACTTGTTCTAAGCCTTCAAGCAGCATGAGCAAAGACCAGTGGGAGCAAAGAGCATGAGATCAGCCAATAAGATAAAAATAGCATCACATAAGTGCTGAAACTTACACTGCCATTGTAACTAGAACCCAAAAAATAGGCCAGGACCTGCATGCCAAATATAAACAGAGTAGTTGCCTACTAAAATAAAAAGAAATTTTTAAATAGGATTTAGTCTTGTAACACAATAGCCAAACTATTCGTGGCACAACAGAAAATCAACCATCATTATAAGAACCAGGAAAATGAAAACTTGAGTGAAAAAGAAAAAATCAATTAATGCCAACACCAAAATAAATCATATGTTGGAATTCTCTCTTAAGAATTCTAAAGAAAGCATCATAAGATGTTTCAACAAGCAATTAAAAATTCCCTTGAAATGATTTTTTAAAAACCAGAAACATTCCAGTAAATCAATATAAGACACAAAAATAACCAAATGAAAATTATAGAGCTTAAAAATATGCCAACAAAAACAAGAAACTTGCTGGGTAGGCTTAAAAATGAGTAGAGATGGCTGAGGAATTTGTTAATTTGAGGACAATTCAATAGAATTTACTCAATATGAACAATAGAGAGAAAATAGACTATAAGAAAAAGCATAGTTTCAGGAATCTGTAGAACCATGCAAAAATGTCACATTCATATCATGAGAGTCTCAAAAGGAGAGGAAAAAGAGAGGAAGGTGGAGATCAAATTGAAGAAATAATGGCTGAAAAGTCTAAAATTTGATAAAAGGTATAAGCCCACAGATGTAATAAGCTATATAATTCCAAGTATAAAGAAATAAGCTACAAGACTCATCATTAAACTTTTGAAAATTAAGTACAAAGAAAAGACCTTGAAAGAAAAGAGAAAGGATACATTACAAATAGAAAACAATGGTTTGAATGGTAGCTAATCTCTTAGTAGAAGAGTGGAGAATAGAAGAATGTAGCACATTATTTTTCAAATATTGAAAGGAAAACAAAAACTCTATCAACTGTGAATTATATATCTTGGGAAACTACCCTAAATATGCAAAGGAAATGACCAAATAATGATATGTGCATATGTGAATTTATCTTCATGAATCTCAGTATCATGCACAACTAGAGTGCACCAATAAAATTATTTTAAAAAGAGTATTAGGAAAGAAGGGGGACTTCGTGATAATATGGAGTTAGACCAGTGCAATAAACCAGGGGCTGAGGGAAGAAAGGTAAAGGAGGCTTGTAGAAGGAAATAGACCAAAGAATAGTATGTCTACATATGAAGGTATCACTGCCAACATTATCAGCATATGCAGGGAGGTAGAAGGGGAAAGCAGATGGGGTTAGGAGGAAAACACAACAAGAATTGTTATGGGCATATTTGAAAATATCACTTTTAAATGTGTAGATGAAATGAAAAAGAAAAGGCTCTGCAGTATAATAGAGCAAACAACATGTAGCTAACACAAAATACATTAATTAGACCTTTACCTTGCGTACCATATAAAAATCAACTCAAAGTGGATTCAAGATGTAATAATAAAACCTGACTATAAAAATATTAGCAAAAATCATAAAGGGTAAACTCTTTGTCATGGTCTGGTCACTGATATTTTGGAGATAACTCCAAAAGCATAACAACAAAAGTATAAATAGACAAACAATATTATATCAAACTAAAAAGTTTCTTGACAACAAATAAGATAATCAGCATAATGAAAATATAGCCTACAGAATGGGAGAAAATATTTGCAAATATTATATCTGATGAGAGCTTAATGTAAAAAATATATAAAGAACTCAACTGAATAGCACAAAAATAATGCAATTAAGTGGGCAAAGGGCCTAAATAAAGATTTCTCAAAAGAAAACATACAAAATTACTTTCAGTCAACAAAGGACCATGTGTCCAACAGTAGTCTCTTGTGGTAGCATTATTTACAGTAATCAAAATATGGAGTCTACTCAAGTGTCCAGAAAGGGGTGAAAAGAGATATGTGGTATGTATATATAAGCAATAAAATATATTATAATTTATTTATACATATATTTATTTAATGAAATATATATAGGTATAAATGCCTATGAAATAGCACATATACATATGTAATATATATATATACATATATATATATATATTTAATGGAATGCCATCAGCCTTCTAAATGAAGAAAATCCTGTCATTTACAACCACATAGATGATCCTGAAGGACATTATATTAAGTGAAATAAGATGGGCACAAAAAGGCAAGCATCCAATACCACATGATCTCAATTCTATGTGGGGTGTAGGAAATTCAAACTCACCGAGACAAAAAAAAAAAAATGGAGGTTATCAGAAGCTAGAGCATGGGAGGTCTGGAGAGATATTGATCAAAGTAGATAAAAAATTTAAGTCAAGAAAAATAAATTAATGAAAATAATGTAGAAGAGCCTTCATTTTACTTTTTTGCTTATTTATTTTTTCATTAACTTTGTGTGCTTTGTGTTTTTTATCTTATAATATAATTATCCAAAGAAATAAGATGCCCTGAGACAAAATCTACTTTTCCCCATAGGGATATTAATTTGTTAAAATGTCACCTTAACACCTGCATTTATAACATCTATTAAGTTATTTATTCATCAGTTTTTATAAATATTTACTTAATATCCACAACATGCCAGCACAATTCTATGCAGGAACTAAATCAGAACATCTTTATTTTTTCACTGAAGAGAATAGTAGAAAAAGAGGTGAGAACATTACCAAGGGTCTAATTATACTACTATGTATTCAAACTGACTGAAATTTGGCCTTTGTTGAAATGAGATAAAATAAATTTCTTAACACTTAATGATGATATCAACCAAACCAAGCCAAAATGAAACAAAAAAAGAAACAAAGACATAACCCTTGAGACATTTTATCTTTTTGTGCCTTCTTTATTTTCCCATATTTGTATTTAGATTCATTTCTATTCTTTAAACCCATAAAACTCATTCAAAAATGGTTTTGAATCCTACTTTAATAGATAAGCCAACAAACCACATAAATATTTTAATGTTCCATGATTAGATGCCACTTTTCTTTTAAAATCATAGCAGAATTCATATAATACTTAAAGGAAATAAGTTTGTGCTTTACAGTTGAAGGAAGTACATCAATAAATGTTTTGACATTTTTTTGTGCAAAATTTCCAGGTGTAAAATGCGCATGTTTTGCTTTCAGATTATTCATTCATTTTTTATTTAACAAGAATTAAATTTCACACTGTGTGGTAGACATTAAATTGATATGCAGTTTTTAATAACTTACCTACACAGACTGCCTTTTTCTCAAAGAGTGGGAATGATTTAATTTTCAACACAATCATCAAGTCACAGGCACTACAAGGCAGAGACTTGAATGCCTTCCTTGTTTTACTAGCTGTGGTCAGCTGGCACCTCTGGGATACTTTTGTTACAACATTGTCATTCACACATCCCATAGGAGAATGTGGGTGTTATTTCTAATATCTGCTTTACTAAACTACACTTTAAACATCTATAATAAAAATGCAACAGTGCCGGGTGAGGTGGAACATGCCTTTAAGCCTAGGCTGAGACAGAAATGATCACAGGTTCAAGGCCAGCCTCAGTAACTTAGCGAGGCCCTGAGCAACTTAGTGAGACCCTGTTTCAAAACAAAAAATAAAATAGGGCTGGGGTTGTAGCTCAGAGGTAGAACCTCCTTGGACCACCCACCTACACACACACACACACACACACACACACACACACACACACACACAAATACAGCATCACTATTAATTATTCTGCAAAGACAGGAAATCCTATATTCTCCTCAAGGAAATACTACCAAAATGATACTACAGGAAACACCAAAACATCCTAAGTATGGATAAAGGCTCCTCATAGTAATAGAGGGGCATTTGGGTGTGTAAAATCTTATTGGCTATTCTGACCCAGCCAATTTAACACAAGAATACTCTGACAAGGCCTTAAAAACGATTAACTTTCAATTATGAGTATTTATGTGATTTTGTGTGTGCATATATTTATGTTAAAATATTTGTTATTCTATTCCTCATTTCATTCCTGTAAGTCAGGGGTGGGGTAGAAAGCAGGGGTTCTTGCTGCTTAATGAATTGCTTAGTAATAAAAAGTGTTTTTTTATTGTTCGTTTGTTGTTGTTGGTGGTGGTGGTGGTGGTGCTGGTGGTGTGTGTGTGTGTGTGTGTGTGTGTGTGTGTGTGTGTGTGTGTGTTTTACTGGGAATTGAATCCAGGAGCATTTACCTCTGAGCTACAACTCCAGCCCCATTTTATTTTATTTATTTTAAAACATGGTCTCACTAAGCTGCGGAGGGCCTCAATAAGTTACTGAGGCTGGCTATGAACCTGCAATCCTTCTGTCTCGGCCTCAAAAATACTAAGATTATAGATGTGTGCCACCATACTCAGCTCAGTATTTTTTATTTTTAAGCAATAAATAGTTCCATCCATTTCCCTGCAAATGACATGAAGAACAAAATCATATCATTTGCAGGGAAATGGATGAAACTGGAAAACATTATGTTAAGTGAGATTAGTCAGTCACAAAAAGTAAAAAATTGGATGCTCTCCCTAATATGCAGAAGCTAAGGAGAAAGTGGGTCATAAGAGGGACGCTAGATGAAGAAGGAGAAACCTTAGTTGAACAAAGAAGGCGATTTAACTGAAGGTGATGGTGTGGGGGAGGGAAACACCCTAATGCACATGATGTACTTTCACAAACATATCAAAGTCAATCACTAAACTGAACATGAGAAGGAGGGAGAGGGAGGGAATGGCGTGGGAATTGGGGAAGGGTTAAATGAGAGATGTGTGCATGTATGTCTTTACCAATTTGTACTTAACAAAGATGTATGATTGCAGTGCACTAATAAAAAATAAGATAATAATAATAAAAATGAAAAAAACAGTGTTTTGATACTTCTTTAAATATCTATAAAGATCTAGGATTTGTGCTGAGAGACAGGCTGGTAAAACTCATTGCTATATCCTAGCTGAGAATCCTAACTGATGGATAAGCAGAATTAAGGAAATTTTAGTGCAAAAGAAATTTTCTAATGAAATAATATGGTAACTGCTTAGTATAGGGCATATGCCATAGTTAAAGAAATGCAGAGTTTTGTTTTGGGGTTTTATTTTTTGTTTTTTGTTTTTGTTTCAGTACTGGGGATTAAACTCAGGGTCATTCTACCTCCGAGCTACACCCCCCAGTCCTATTTTTTATTCTTTATTTTGAAACAGGGCCTCACTAAGTATCTGAGGCTGCCCACTAACTGGGGTCCTCCGGTTTCAGCCTCCCAAGTACTGGTATTACAAGCATGCGCCACCACACCCGGCTGAAATCTAGTTTTCAATGTGAAATTTTTATAGAGAAGAAAGTTGTCCAATAGAAATTACCATACTAATTAAAATATGATTAGTGAGACTAAAAACTAAATTTCAAATTTCACTAAAAGATAGCCACATGTGGCTAGTGGGTGACATTTTGAACAGCATAGTTCCAAAGGAAAATTTGTGGTTCTAATATTCAATCCATCAACTGGGCTAGGAATTATGTTTCATTTGTCTATAGATAAGATATGGGTTAATATTAGGTCCACTCAGGTGTATTTTGTTTTGTTTTAACAATGTCAGAAGCAGGTTTGAAAAAACTATTAAATACAGGAACTTCACTCAGTACTAGAAATAGACGAATTTAAAACAGTCTTGGCCTTTGCCCTCTTAGAGATAATATTTCAGCATAGAAAGGAGATTCATTTTGGAAGGAAGGAAGGGGAAGAGGAAGAGGAAGAGGAAGGAAAGGAGGGAGGGATAGAGAGAGGGATATGAGAAAAGGGATGAAGAAAAAGTTACAGAGAGCTAAGGGACCCTCCTGCTGCATAACTACATCTGATACATTTTTTGAGGCACTGGTGGTATTGGGAGAGGTTTCCAAAGACACCCCCCACCTACACACACAACACCAAAAACAGACAGATCTGGGGGTGGTGGCGCCCACTTGTAATCCCAGTACTTGGGAGGCTGAGACAGGAGGATCACAGGTTCAAGGATAGCCTCAGCTACTTAGTGAGACCCTGTTTCAAAATAAAGAATAAAAAACAGGGTGTAGCTCAAAGGTAGAATGTCCCTGGGTTCAATCATCAGTACCACACACACACAAAAAAAAAAAAAATCAAGAAAAAATAATATTAAACAAAGAATGAAAACTTGATCAGGGCCACTGACTGAGAGAGGTGGAGAGAAGCCAGGCTGTCCTGAGAGCCACATGGAGGGAATACTGTTATAAAGATTCTGAGACTTGGAACATGTGTAAGGTCAGGTAGTCTCGACCAAGTTTCCTGAGCTGCTTCTCCACCCTCACAGAACATGGGAATCATCTCCAGTCACTGACAGCTAGAACTTCTCTGTCTTAGTCTCGCAAGACCCTTGAAAATGAAGCTCAAGCAATGCACGAAGGCAAAGATCCAATGAACACAGGATTTAGATCCCCATAAACTACAGACACTCATATAACAGGCAGAACATAAAGCAGCTATATATTTACAAGTAAAGAAAGGATCACAAAGACAAAACAACCAATGGGGGATATTGGGAATAAACTAGTAGTTAAAAGCCTATAATGTATTATAAAAGGAATGATAACAGTAGTAACCTCCAACAGCTCTAATGATATAAATACAAATAGGCTTATATAACATATCAAGCACAGGAGCTATTACAAATTACCCTTCAATTAATATTAGCTAACCCCATGATTCTGGACCTTCCCCAAATCCGAATCAAAACCTCCTGTTGTTGGGCTCAAAATTGATTTATTTTTTACAGGATCTACATGTGATCCTGATTATCAGCTAGCCTTGGGACATAGTGTCTCCCAATCCATAAGTGTAAATGAGAAAATGGGGCTTGGAGAAGACAATATCCATGGGGTCACAAGGCAAGGGGGCCAAAAAGCTGGACTTGACCTCAGACCTCTCAGCCTGCACGACCCACTATCCACTCTGTTAGAAAACATGCCTTAAATAAAACCAAGAGTTGACTGTGGAATTCAGTGGTGACACAGTGCTAGGAAATGAAGTCCATTGAATAGCCTTTAATTGTATTGATCAAAGGTGAATCACAGAACTATTTCCACTAATGTTCTAGACCATATTTGTTTAACAACTTTCTGAATACTTTTCCTCCATATTTGTGGAAACATTAGAGATGTAAACTAGACATTAAATCATCTTGGTTATGTGGTTTACTGGCATATCTATCAAGGGAAGATATAAAACCATTTATGAATGAGTTTTTGAGCTTTAAAGACAGAAATGAAATTGAGTATAAGCATGAAAAATAAATAAGGAACAGAAAGATAAAATGTCCTTACACTACTCAGTGGCACTACTGCATTTTGTAAGAGAGATTATGCATTTATTTTGTTATCTGATTTGAAGATTTGAGTTTGCTAGGTAAAACCTTAATGTTTGCCCAAGAGTCTGCTTCACAAAGAAAGCCCGTCTGTGACCCAGTAATAATCTTTTAATTATCCTTTTGATTCGAACAGCATGCTAGAATTTTCAAACTGTTTCCACAGACACTGTTGCACTTTGTCTTCTCAAGACTAATGGAACACACAATGAAGATCATGTAACTGGGGAAACTAAAATCAGAGTTGATAGAGAGCGCACAGTTGATTAGCTAGAAAGCCCTGTCTAGGGCTGGGTTTGCCTGGCCTAGTGTACTGACCAGACACAATGTGGAGGGATGAAAAGAATGAGACCTTTGAAATTAAAAACAATCTGAGTTCAAAGCTCAGTTCCACCACTTTCGGGCTGAGTAACCACAAACAGATCACATGGCCTCTCAGGGCCTTTAGCAGCCTCACTAGTAAAATTGAAATAATGACAATTCTATAAAAATAGCATTAGGTTAAAGTTTAAGTGAGATAATACATATAAAATACACCCATATATACATGCAGTTAACTTCTGTCAATTATCATTGTTGTTATTAAACACTATGATAGTGCTAATGATTATTCAGCTGACACACGAGAGATACTACAGTAAGAAATGGACAATGGAATGATGTGAAAGAATTTATAATAGTATACTTCATGAAGCTATATTGAAGAGGGATGGAATATGAGTTAAATACTATATACTTTACCCATTGCAGTATTTTCAGTAAGTGAAAATTCAGAAACAAATGTCTATAAGTAGATTTCTGCCTAATTCAATCAATCAAAAAGACTTTCACAAACCATACAAAATACCACATGAATTACAATATGATAATGAATGTTGTCACTACTTTGGTAAAATGTCTCACACACACCATTAGAATTTGTTTTTCTAGACATTCCTGTGAACATGAACAATGGAGGAAAAAAACAACTTGATAGGATGATTCGGCTGAAGAAATGTCCCTTGGGGCTCACTATGATAGTGAAAAGCATATGAGTTATTAGGATAGGGTGAGGAAATATTCTAAGATGAGTGAAGGAAAGTTCAAAGACCCAGAGGTAAAAGAAAGCATAGCATATTTAGGGCAGTGTAGAGTCCAATCTGATTATAGTGGAGAGCAAAAGGGAATTAACCAGGATAGTCAAGTTAAGGCCACAGGACTGAATTACGACCACTGGAATATGAACCTAGCCCAGGTGATTATCTACCTCTGTCTCCAATTTCTCCTTGGTAACCATGGAGACCACTTGTCAAAGAGGGCAAAAATCACAAGATAAAAGGAGATTGGATCCCATAGGCTCTCTAATAGAAAGGCTGCTTGGGAACAATACCTAACCTGTCCCAGACCCATGATGTGAGCAAGAAATAAATATCGACTGTGTTGAGTGAGGGACTGAGACTTGAAGACCGTCATGGAGGCCAGCATGTTTACCTTGACTAATATACAAGGTCTTGGTAAAAGATCGCCTTCCCTATCTGCAGCCCACACTGGAAAAATGATCTAGACCTGCACCTCCTTCATGCTAGGACCTTGGTAGAAAGAATCCATCATGATTCTTTCCTAATTGAACCTGATTAGATTCACTATTATTTTTATTAATATTCCCAATTAAAGGGTCTACACCCTGCAGTAATTAAAGGCAGAGTCCTTCTTGCAGGACTGTGAATGGTTTTATGCCCAGCCAACATCAATTATCATGAATTACAAATTAATATTAATTTTTATCCCTTTGAAATTAGATAACATAAAAACCTTTCATTCTAGTCAGATAATCAAAGACTTTTAAAGTATACTGTAAATAATGTAAATAATTACTTAGATCTGAATGGTCTTAAGTAGTGTATAAATTAATAAATTATTTGAGGGGATATTGAAAGTATAATATCTCTAAAAATGAAAATCTCTACAGCAAAATAAACAATAGAGACTTTATTCCTTTCTGATATTTACTTTAAATTTTAAATTTACCCTTTGGTTTAATTAGACAGTAACCTAGTCAGTATGAGGAGATCTAAGAATGGAGAATGAAAGAAGTTAGTTTATGTGTCCAAGCTCTATGGCACAGGGGGTGCAGAAGCAGGACTAAAACACAAGTGCCCTCATCCTGAGCATGCCCATCCTGAGCATGTCTACATTTTTTGCTATCACCAAAAAAATACTTTAAAATGGCAATCATCAAGAACACAAACAATAATAAATTCTGGTGAGGATGTGGGGGAATAGGGACCCTTATACACGGTTGGTGGGATTGCAAATTAGTATAGATGTTGTGGAAATCAATGTGGAGGTTCCTCCGAAGAAGTGGAATGGAACCAATATACGACCCAATTATACAACTCCTAGGTCTCTTTCCAAAAGAAATGAACTCAGCATTATAGTGATACATGCATACCCATGTTCCATGTTTATAGCAGAACAATTTGTGATATCAAAATTAGTGTATTGCCGGGCGTGGTGGCGCACGCTTGTAATCCCAGCATTCGGGAGGCTGAGACCAGAGGATCCGGGTTCGCGGCCAGCCTCAGCTACCTAGAGAGGCACTCCACAACTTAGTGAGACTCGGTTTCAAAAAAATAAAGAATAAAAAATAGGGCTGGGGGTATAGCTCGGAGGTAGAATGCCCCTGAGTTCAATCCCCAGTACCACAAAAAAAAAAAAAAAAAAATAGTGTATTAAAGCTTCTAAAACAAAATAACATAAATAGAGTGGCTTAAACAACAGAAATTCATTGCCTCACATTCTGGAGGCTAGAAGTCTGAAATCAAAGTGTTGTCAGCGTCCTAGTCCCTCAGAAGACCTCTCTCTTAGGTTCTAGTAGTTGCTTGCTTTGTGGCAAATAATTATAATCTTCACATGCCATTCTCCTAATGTATATGTCTTTTTTCTGTGTCCAACTTTTTCTTGCTTTACAAAGGCACTAGCCATATTGGATTAAGGCCCACCGTAATGGCTTCATTTTAACTTGATTACTTCTGTAAGGATCCTATCTACAAATGAGGTTTCCTTCTGAGGTTCGAGGGCCTGTGACTCTGGTATATCTTTCTCAAGGGGACACAATTCAGCCCATAACACAGACTCTTCTAAACAATCTGTTCAACTGATTATTGTACCATAACAGTCCATAGACTGCCAAATTTCATTAACATAATACTCATAAACAGTAAATCCATTTGCTCATCTAATATTGAAACAACTTCTACTATTCTTTATTCTACTTCCAAATCTTACTTCCTTTCTTAGCCATTACTATCTAGCACACTATTTACTTTACTACTTTTCCTTGTTTGTGTCTATCTTGATGTTAGAATGCAAGACCCGTAAGTAAGTGTGGGGATTTTTAAAAAAATTTATTCCTTGCTATGTTTTCTACAATAGAATAGCATACAATACCCAGTATATATTCTATAAATATTTTAAAAATAAATAAATTCATATGAAAATATTAAATATAAACAGATAAATACTGTTAAGTAATGGGAAAGTAAATAAAAGGCAAATTTTGCTTTACTTCAGAACTTAGACTTTGTAATAGACCACCTTTAAATATGTAAAACACATTAAACTAAAGAAAAGAGAACTTTTAAGAAAAGCAATATAGTAATAGTTACTTACTGACCCAGTTACTCCTTCTGTAAAAAAAAAAAAAGAAAAGAAAAGAAAAGGAATATTTTTTCATCCTAGTCTCCAAGGGGACTAAGCAAAACCCTTGAGCTAAAATATTTACTATAATCTGATAGTATCAACTTCAGATAGAGTAGCTTTAAGGTGAAAGTTGGCCTTACATTAGCAGTCTGGAGGTGGGCAGAACCTGAGAGTCCTGGATTTTACCTCCAGCCCTAACAAGAATAAAGCGGTCCTGCATTTGCATTGCTTCCAAATTAAAATTATATATGCTCACAGTACACAGCACAATTTTTTGATGTATGTATACATTGTGAAATGATTTCCACAATTAGGCAAATTAATATATTCACCATTTCACATGGTTACTTCATTTTTGTGTGGTGAGAATACTTAAAGGCTATTCTTTTAGCATACTGCAAGTTTATATTACATTATTATTAACTACAGTCAATGTACCAGACATTAGATCTCTGGAGCTAATTTATTTTATAACTGCAAGTTTATACCCTTGACCAACATCTCCCCGTTTCTCTGCTATTTTTTTTTTTTTAACACTGACACCTGCTAAACACTGTTCCACTCTCTGCTTCTATGTATTTGATATTTTAGATTTCAAATATAAGTGAGATCATGCATTATTTTTTCTGTGTCTAGTTTATTTCACTCAGCATAACATCCTATATTTAATTTCAAATATTTTATTAATAAAATATTCTAGGTTTTATTCAAAGAACCCAAAGTAGCAAGAAACCAGTACAGATCACCAGCCTGGACAAATCCGATGCCAAGTTAGTTCTGTTTCTTCATTCTAAAGGATTTCAATTTGTTATCTATATTGACCAAACTAACTTGATAAACACCAGCCTAATATTGTGTTATAAACACAATGAACTATCCTTAAGTTTCTGGCAGTAAGCTGATCAGAAACTCCAAAAGAGCCTCCTGAAAGGCAGACAAAAATAATAGTTTCTGCATAAAACATAATTTTTATGACATTGCTATGCATGAAACAGGTAAGGAAAATCCCCAAGGGTACTAAGCAAAACCCTTGAGCTAAAATATTTACTATAATCTGATAGTACCAACTTCAGATAGAGTAGCTTGAAGGTGAAACATGGCTTTATATTAGCAGTATGGAGGGGAGCAGAACCTGAGAGTCCTGGATTTTACCTTTAGCCTCAACAAGAATAAACCAGTCCTGCATTTGCATTGCTTCCAAGATCTCTGTGGAAACACACAAACCTCTCACATGCAATCTCTCTTGGTTTAGACTTCTAGATTTTCCTCAGAGTAACAAAGTAAAATGTAACACAGTAATCAACAATCACCAAATTTATAAAGAAACTCGCTACCAAGAATAAGAGTTGAAAAAACAAAAAGTAATAGATGCAATAGATTTGGGTTATCAATGGCATCAAATACTGGATTGTCAAACTTAAATATAAATACATACAAAAACACACATATACTTCTTCTTTTGCGGTAATGGAGATTGAATCCAGGGGCATTCTACCTCTGACCTACACCCCCAGCCCTATTTTTTTATTCTTTATTTTGAAACAGGGTCACTAAGTTGTGGAGGGCCTTACTAAGTAGCTGAGGCTGGCTGCGAACCTGGATCCTCCAGTCTCAGCCTCCCTAATACTGGGATTACAAGTGTGTACCACTACGCCCGGCTACACATATACATTTAAAGAAGGGAAAGTAGCATCACAAAAATGCATACAGTGAGAGGCAATTAAAACTGGGGATATTTGAGGAAGAAAACTGATTCTTTATAAATGAAAAATATAATGATGAAAGTCAAAAAAGAAGATGAGTTAAACAGAGTATCAGATGCAAAAAAAAAAAAGTGACTCAAATATTGTAAAATGTCACATAGAGAGGTAAATAATAGACAATATGAAAAGGAGATCAAGTGATAAAGAAGATGAAATGTGAAAATATAAGTTAACCAGAGTATCTGCAGGATAGGACAGAGATTGGAGGAGAGACACGATTTGAAGCACCAGTGGCTGTGAATCATTCTTGACCAGTGCGAAATATGAGCCCATGATATCGAGCACAGGATGCACCAAGAAATGTAAAGAAAAAGAAATCCAGAATGGGACGCTTTGTGGCAGAATTGCAAAACACCAGAAGAAAGATCATAAAAGACAGGGAGAAAAGGTTACCAAGAAAGAAAAGACAATAGCAATCATTGAAGCCAGGAGAAAAGGAAATAATATTTTCAATGGGCTGAAGAAGAATTGTCGTCCTACTATGGTGGACTCAAAAAGCTATTTCTTAAAATTGCTAACAAACCAAGAGAATTTATTACCAACAAATTAACACAAAAGAAATTTCTAAAAATATACTATCTTAAAAAAAGGAAAATAGACTCAGAAGGATAGTCTAGAAGGGGAAAAAGACAGTAAATAAATAAGTAGGAAAAGCATCCATAAACATAAACAAACACTGTCTACTGGTTTAATAAAATGATAACAATAATTATCATTTATTGGCAATAATTAAAAATGGATCAATCATCAAGAATACAAGCAGTAATAAGTGTTGGTACAGATGTGGGAAACTAGGAACACTCATACACTGTTGGTGGGATTATAAATTAGTACAACCACTAGGAAGATCAGTTTGGAGGTTCCTCAAAAGACTACGAATGGTACTACCATATGATGCAACTATACCACTCCTCAGTATCTTTCCAAAAGAATTAAAGTTGTAATACTAGAGTGATGTATGCATACTCATGTTTACAGAACAATTCACAATAGCCAAATTATGGAACCAACCTATGTGTCCATCAACAGAAGAATGAAGAAAGAAAACATGGTATGTACACACAATGGAATTTTACTCAGCCATAAAGAACAAAATTATATCATTTACAGGAAAATGGATAGAACTAGAGATTATTAAACTGAGATCAGCCAGTATCAGAAAGTCAAGGATCATATGTTTTCTCTCATATGTGAAAGCTAGAAAAAAATTAGGAAACAAAAGGTACTTCAATCAAATGAAGAGAGAAAGCAACAGAATAGTGGAATGGGATTAGGGGTGTAGCTCAGAGGTAGAATGCCTCTTGGTTGAGTACACATTACCACAAAAAATAAATATATGAAATAAAAAATAAGCTGCGTATAGTGGCAAACGCTTGTAATCCCAGCACTTGGGAGGCTGAGACAGGAGGATCACAGGTTCGAAGCCAGCCTCAAGTACTTAGTGAGGCCTTCTGCAATTTAGTTAGAACATGTTTCAGAATAAAGAATAAAATATAGAGCTGGGAGAGTAACTTGGAGGTAGAATACATCTGAGTTCAATCCCCAGTACCAGAAAAATAAGTAAATAAAAAATAAAAATAAGCAAACTCACTTCAGTATAATTTTATTACCTGTTTTCCTACTTACAAATTCAGCCATTTGCCTTGCTAGGTATTCTTAATCCACTCTCCAGATCACTTTCTACCCTTCTGTACTCTGTCTGTGCCCAGGAGGAAACTAGAATGGACTATACCATACTATACTTGACTCCCCTTTGCTCTGGTTGGTGATGTAGTCCACTCACCATTTTGCTGGTGGTGGTGACTGCCAGGTGACCAGAGTGAAGGAGGAGAAACAGTCTGTTTTATTCATTCTCCTGGATAGCTCCATTCTGATCTGTGGTTTGACAGTGGCTATGCTCTTCCATGAATGGCAACAAGATCCTATAGGGCCCTCTTCCCACAGTTAATGCTCTCTTAAGGTTCAATTTCTTTGCTTGCGCCAGCAAAATTAGAAGTGTTAATGGTTTCCAGTCCTGTTAGTCCCTTAATGCTTCCTTGTTTCTTGTTTGTTCTCTTCAACCTGCCACAATTCTGTTAATGTCCCCTTTATTAAAAAGTCTCTTCAATCATCCAAATTGAGTATTCCATTAAATTCCTCCTGGGCTCTTCTTTGACACACTGATAAACACAAAAAATTTCTATGTATTCCCCTCCTTTGGGACAATGTTGTGAAATAGGCAGAGCACAGGACTGTCCATAAAACAAAATAAAATAGAGTGAAATGTTGCATTCCAAGTCTAAGCCTCTAAATATGGCATCGTTACCACCACTCTTCTTGCCCACTGGGTTTCCAGCTGAGAATCAGTCAGTGTTACTGTCAAAGGACAAAGTGATACTACTAATCCCTACGGGTTAATTACTCCAGTAGTTAGTTTCCAAATGGAGTTATATGCATCACTAAAGCAGGGTTTCTAAAACTTTAGAAGTAGATTGCTGGTAGACTTATTAGAATATAGAATCTGATTTAGTAGATCCTGCTTGGGCTTAAGATTCTCCATTTCTAACTAGCTCCTGCAATTTTGCATTTCTAGCTAGCTGAAGCTGTTGGTTCTAGACTACTCTTTGAGTATCAAGGTCCCTGGATATTTGTGGCAGTCCCTCTAAGTTGGTCTCATTAAGCATCAGGAAGGCTAAGAAAGTAGGCCTCAAGGATTTCTGTATATTCACTTTCATCAGTTTTACATATTATACTTTCAAGTAAGTTTCTACTCAAGGGAGAAAAAAGTTTTATTTTTTTAAACATTTGTCAACTATTGAAATACTAGTCTAGTGCTAACCTTGCAAGTGAAGTCAATACACACAATGATTTCCCACAAATGTCTACCTAGTTGGTGAAAGAGACATAATTAGTATCGAAGTCTCCTGACATCATAGCTAAACTATCCTTATCATTCTACAGCTCCTGATTGTTCCTGCTTCTTTCCTTTATATCTCTTATCTGGAATGTCATACTACTTGAAGAATTAGGGGAAACTTTTCTATTTATTTTTACGTATGTTATTGAGTCTCCATCATAGAGTATCTAGAATTCTCCACTGAATGGGGTGTAATACTGGGCCACCACCATCATCCTGTTGGCGGGCACCCACTCCTACAGTAATCACCTTCTTATACATAATTCCTAGGCTATGGTTATAAATGCAAAGAAAAATAGTAATGGTTGGTACTTCGTATTTGGAATTACTTTTCTTCTGCTTTCTGGACTTTGTGGACATAAATATTATTAGCTTTGGCAACTAATTTAGATGTCAATTTTACTATAAATATAAAATATAGCCCATACTCTCTGACATTCTGCTTATATCTATAAAACTTGTGCTTTAAAAAATGTGTTATGTACATGTATGTATCACTTTGAACTTCACTATGATGTGTAATTACAATGCACCATAAAAGTTTTTTAAAGCAATACAGGAATAGAAAATACTTCCCAAGGGTTCCTTTCCATCATTTGACATAGTATATGTACTTCAGATTAGAAATATATACAAAATACAGTAAGCAGTTATTGACCAACCAATTCAATTGTATGGACTGTCATATTTATCCACGTTCATCTTCAATTTGGCTATTCTCCATGGATATCAAAATTGAAACCTGACTCTAATCTGAAGCCCTGACAAAGTTAATTTTATGCTTTTCATCTGGTAGCTATCTGTGACTCACCACTCTTGATTACCATTCCTTCAAAATATTTACATCATGTTTCTTGTGTCTCATAACCAGTATTTACAGACTTGAAATTCGCTCTTTAAGCGCGTGTGGTCAAAGCAGAAAAATGAAAACGAGGGCTGTACTTTTTGTTCCTTTTCAATACTATTGCTCTATCAGACATATTTTCAATAAACCATGTTTTGTTTAATATCTTGCCATGCAGCAAAGGGTGTAATTTCCTTATACAAATGGGTCTGTCTAATAGAATTGGAGTGAAAGAGCTTATTGTGCTACAAATGATTAGCTGCAGGGGCATTATCCACAACAGAAATCTTACTCTCTAATATCACAAAACACTCTGCCTATGATTCTTACATTTGAGTCAACCTCATTGCACTGTTGTTCAAGTTACCTTTCAGATAAACATGTCAGGAATACAGGCCCTATACATGGAAAAGAGCAAGCCCATGCCATCAGGAGGTAAATCTCAGCTGCTGCTGCTCTCTTCACTCTAATTTCCATGTCCAAATTCTACCCATCTTTCAAGGTGGAGTTACCTATTCATGCTTAAAATTCTCACCCTGGACTACACATTAAAATCACCTGGAGATGATGTAAAATACCAATATCCAGAGTCCACGCCAGGTGAAGTACTTATAAATCAGGTGACTTATGTTTTATGAAAGCAACATTCTCTTCTTATTTAAAAGAAAACAAACAAAAAACAAGGCAGATTTTTTTAAGTAAATACTCTCAATTTTCCTCCAGTAAATGAATTTACAAGTCCTTAGGGTACTACCACCTCTTATCTTTTGAAATAACTTTAGTATTTGCAATGAGTGTTTCTTAATTTTTTGCTTTGAGGGAGGGAAACATATCCAAGGCTTAGTGCTAACGAAAAACATGCTACGTGAAATGTCTTTGCTTTCCTGACAGTTCATTTGGGCACTGGTTGAATTTCTTTCCTATATCAGAGGAAGTTAAAGAGTAAGTCAGTGTGAGTACATTTTATCTGTGTTTCCTGCTGCTCAAAAAATAGATATCAACATAAATTTCGTTTCTGTAAGAAAAATGTCACTGTAATCCAGTAGATAGGGGAAGAAAAAAAAAAAAAAAAAAAAAAAAAAAGAGGCCCGGCAAGTTTGGAGCAGCTACAGATCTTCTTAATGAGATCATAGTTGTGCTTTAAGAGACCAGGGATAAAATTAGAAAATCACCATAGTGCCACCACTAGTGTAATAATTGATTCTGGCAGGAATCATTGACACATTTTATAAACTGAATGAAAAGTTATTGGAAAAGAGAATATGTTCACATGGTCCAAACTGTCAACCCACAGATAGCTTTGCTGATTTCCAAATTCAAGTTTCCCTTTTGATGAAGATGTTGGCAACCAACACTTTAATCAAGAGACCTAATCCAACATTATAAAGAACAGGATTTTATGTGCTTCTTGCTGTGAAACAACAAGAAGTACACAACCTCACCTGTGTGATATTTTTGTCACAAAACATTTAGTATAATCTAATCATGAAAAAGCAATAAGAAAATTCAAATTGTAAATTTGTTAGCATCATTAAAAGAGAGGAGACTATTTAGAATAGAAGAAGCTTAAGAAACTTGAAAACTAAATGCAATGTGAACAATTCAATTGGGTTTTAGGAAAGATAAACTATAAATAAAATGTTTGAGACAACTGTAGAAATTTGAATATAAGTTACATGTTCATAATATACTTGCCCAGTTAAGTTTTGAGGTTTGATAATTGTATTGCGGCTGTGTACATGAGTCTTATTATTGGGATATAAGTTCTAAAATTTTAAGGACAAGGCTGTAAAATTTAATTTCAAATCCTAAAGTGTTAATCAGTGAAATTTTCAAAATTCATTCTGCTAGTTTTCAACTTTTTTTCAGGCTTAAAACTTCTTAAAGAGTTGTTGGAAAAAATTCCAAAATTTAAAACAAGGTTATTAATATCTTTACAGAAGTTAGCACACAATAAATTTACACCAAATAATGGTTAACTACTACATAAGAAAAACAGTCATGGAAATAGTGCTCTATTTTAATGAAGTAGGGATTCTGTGATGACCAATCCACAATGAAGGGGTTTTTGAGGGTAGTGTTTTGGCTGCGCTTCCTAGATATTTTGATCTATTCAACAGCAATTATTTTAAGCTCTACACCTGACACCTGCCCTTAATCTTTGATCTTTATGTTTAATACCTATTCAACATCTATCCATTTTATATTTTTCTTTCATTTTCCTGAAGTGGAGACAGAGATAAATAAAAAATAAAAGTATTCAAAGATGTAATAGAGAAAACTTCATATGAAATAGGGAATTTAATCCTCAGATAGAAATAATATACCATGTTACCAGGGGAAAAGGTTATTAAACTTCCAGACTAAATTAAAAATTCTTCAGGTACTGAAACAGAAAAAAAGTAAGTCACTCACAAGGGACTAAAAACAGACTTGTTTCAAAACTTCCTTTAAAAAGCATTAGAAATCAGGGGAAAAAAAGATATTCTAAAGGGAAAAAAATGTAACTCAAAGTTATTTTGCCTAGAATAATTTGCTTGGATTTTTATTAGGAGCAGAAATAATATTTATAAAAATCCAAATTTTTGTACAAACTGAACATTCCTAATACAAAATCTGAAATACTCCAAATATGAAACTTTTTGAGCATTAAAACAAAGCCCAAAGTGGAAAATTCCACAACTGACTTCATATGACAAGTCACAGTCAAACTCAAGTAAACACACTAAAGATGTCATATAAAATTACCTTCAAACTATGCGTATAAGGTATATATGATAGAAAATTTGTGTTCAAGCTCAGGTCCCATCCTCAAGATATTTCATTATTTATATGCAAATATTCTAAAATCTGAAAAAAAAAAAAAAAAACCAAAACGCTTCCTGGTCCCAAACATTTTGGTTAAGGAATATTCAATGTGTGTGTGTGTGTATGTGTGTGTGTGTGTGTGTGTGTGTGTGTGTGTGTGTGTGTGTGATAAAATAAGTAAAGGTCATAATCATTCTTTCACTAAAAAATAGTTATAAAAAGTAAATATAATCTTGTATATAAAGTTCTTAGCCCAAAGGAAATGCTTAGTCAGTTGCAATCATTGTTAATACAATCATTTAGGGCAACTAAACCCTATACACAAATTATTGCAATAACACAGCAAAGTAAACAAAGCCAAGAGAGCCTGAGGACCCAAAAGAAGAAGAAATCATTTATCCTGAGACCTATAAATGGAGGATTCATTAAAACATGATGTTTCACTCCATATGTCCTTAGTAAATTTCAGTGGCACAAAAAGAGAGAGAGAGAAATTGTTAATTAAACTTGCATCTATAGAGAAAGAGTCCTAGAAACTTTTAAAAATGTATAAGCCCATTTTATTTATTTATTTTATTTTATTGCAGTAATGGGGATTGAACTCAGGGGTATTCTACCTCTGAGCTACACCCCCAGTCCTATTTTTATTCTTTATTTTGAAACCGGTCTCACTAAGTTGCGGAGGGCCTCACTAGGTAGCTGAGGCTGGCCGAGAACTCAGATCCTCTGGTCTCAGCCTCCCAAATGTTGGGATTACAAGCCTGTGCCACTACGCCCAGCTTATTTTTTAAAATTTTTTAACAAATGTGCTCATTAGTCATGAGATAAAGTTATAAAGAAAAGAAAGACAACTGGGGGCAGTGGTACACTACTATAATTTCTGTACTTGGGAAGCTGAGACAGGAGGATCTCAGGTTGGAGCCCAGCCTCAGCAACTTGGTGTTTCAAAATTAAATACTAAGTTAACTAAACAACTGCTTCAAGATATACACATACACACACACACACACACACACACACACACACACACACACACACAGAGTACCAAAAACTAAAAGAATTAACAGATATTTTTTAAATGAAAAATGGGACCTGATTTATTAAATAGTTAGGAAAAGAATATGATAAATGCCTCTAGAGAAGTATAGACTCTAAGCAACATCTTTTACTCTCTCTTTAAAATGGTCAATTCTAATCTAATTACCAGAATAGCACCACTGCAAGAAGAGTGCAGGACACCATGACAAAAGAGGGCAGGACTTGGATGCTGATGACTTAAGCTAAGTTAATGCATTTGAATCTTCAGGCCCAAACAAGTTTATCACAAAGACGTCTAAAAATGGGCTGAGGGCATACAGAGCTTTGCCAGTCTCAGAGGAGAAGGCGTGGAAGGATGGCGAGAACGTGGAAGCAAGTGTCCTTTCACCTATTGCTTCTTTTTTGTTTTTACAATTAGGCAGAGGTAGACAAATGAATAGAACGTAGAATGTATGCCAATATAATACATTCAAATGGTCAAAAAAATTTTAATAAGCAGTGAAAACTAAAAGTTTAAATAGCAAACACATAGCCAGTATATGCAAACTGTGAATATGAAGGAATTGATTTTTGAGAAACATATAGAGATATGATTAAAGGAGTATTGTTCTCTTCAGAGCAACATAAACATGGTATTTCATCATTCATCTGTTTCCTCACTCAATCAACCTTTAATTAGATGCTCAACACATGTCTAGCAGTGAACCAAGATACACATTTGTTGTCATGATATTGCAGAGCATAAATCATTTTTAAAAATTATAATGGTAGCATGCCTTCCTGTTTTGAGATTGGATATAATTTTGGAAGCATCCTAAAGTAATTCTGGACTAAGGGTAAAATAAAGCAGTCGACTAACCTGAGTAATATAGTTTGGCTATAAATCATATATGATTTTTAAAAGTTTTTTTATGTAATTTGTACTCTGTGTTTGAAAGAAATTCCAAAAGAATAGCTTAGAAAATGCTTTTATAATAGCAGCATTTGTGGAAAATGTGTGCTGCCTGCCAACGACCTCCTAGGAAAGATGCTTGTTTGAGTATTTGACCATTTATTGAAAATTGCATCTTATTTCTATATTAAACCTTGCATATGTGGGATACTTGTACCATATGAAGTATTTTTTGCATTGGCTTTAACTTTAAAAGCATATATTGTAGGAAAAGTTGTGTTTCGAATTTCATGCGGTCTTCTAAAAAGTTAAAGACTTCTAGGCCAATTTCACAAAGAGCTACTACCATTTCCTGGACAAAAGCTAGCATGTAAATGATGAGCCCTGTAAGAGGGTGCGGAGTGTCCTTAATCTGAACCATTCGATAGTTTTCCATGTTGTTAATAAAAGTCACTCACAAGGACTAATACTCAACCCCTCTGCTCTGGTATAGAGGTTCGCATATAAATTATCCAACTAGAAACATAATGATAAGTTGACATCTGTATTAGGTAACCATTATAGGTCCTTAGGAAACTAAAAGATTCTGTTTCCTACAGATTCTGAATTTATAAATTAAGCTAATTGTGTATGATATGTAAATATGCACTATATATTATTAATTATATATACTTAAGCTAATTGATGAAATATAGGAAAAGTTACATCACAGAGATTCAGAGATGGTAACAATTACTGTTGGGTGGTTTAAGCTGTTGTACTACTACTAATAAGTAACCCTAAGAAATTATAATGGTAAATTTATTTGATTGGATATATTTTGAGGCACAAGGAAGAAAACGTAAGATGCAAAATGTTATTTGCCACCCGCAGCTCTAAAACTGCATTTTATTCTTTTATTTTTTATACTTTTATCGGTGCATTATAGTCTCACATCATAATGTAAATAATAGTGACAGTGACATCCATGCACACTGCCCTTGGTG
Source organism: Graphiurus murinus (assembly GCA_004027655.1). Taxonomy (NCBI): domain Eukaryota; kingdom Metazoa; phylum Chordata; class Mammalia; order Rodentia; family Gliridae; genus Graphiurus; species Graphiurus murinus. Next base: position 22,851 of record PVLC010012285.1, read on the forward strand.
GGCTTTTCCCCAGCTCCTTCCCCATCCCCCCTTTCCCCATACAGGATATTGAAATTGACACTGACATTCTCACATATGTATGTAAATATATCAAACATCTACGGTTATGTTTCTAGAATTATTTTCTAATGTCCCAAAGGAGAACGTGATCACCACTTGGGACTCTTGAGAAGTACCCAATGGAAAAGTATCAAACCTCAATTTCAACAGAACAATATCCCCAAATAATTATAAGCAGGAGGACATGATATAGAGGTGTGGATATCTCTTTGTCTTTATTTTTAGTAGTTATTAAGATACCATTCACATATGATAAAATGAAACCACTAAAAGTATATAATTCAGTGCATTTTACAAATGATTTAATAGTTGTTCAATCATCACCACAAATTTTATACATTTTCATCACCCCCAAATGAAACTCATATCTATTAGTGGACAATCTCTGTCTCTTCCCAACCCCAAATACTCCAGCCATAGTTAACTACCAATCTATTTCTTATTTCCATATATTTACCTCGTCTGGACATTTAATGTAGATGGAAACAAACTCTCACATTTTTATCATTGTAGACCTTACATTTGGGTCTAGTATAATTTTAAGTTAATATTTGTATATAGTATAAGATAAGGGTCCAAACTTTTATTTTCATGTGCAGATATCCAGTTTTTCCTAACACTATTTGTGAAAAAGATTATTCATTCCCTATCTTGGCACCTTTCACAAAAACCAAACGACCATAAATACAAGACTTTATTTTTGACTCTTAATTTTATCCTATTAATTGACATGTCTATCCAAATGCCAGTACCACTCCATCTTGAATTTTGGTAGCTTTGCAAAGAATTTTGAAATTGGAAAGTTGAGACCTTCACACTTCAAGAGTGCTTTAGTGCTGGGTGTGGTGGCACACACTTGCAATCCCTGTTCTTGGTAGGCTGAGACAGGAAGATTGCAGGTTTGAGGCCAGCCTCAGCAACTTAGGCATTCTGCAATTTAGTGAGATCCTCAAATGAAAATAAAAAGTAAAATAGGGCTGGGGGTGTGGCTCAGAGGTAGTACGCCCCTGAGTTCCATTTACATATATACATACATACATACATACATACATGGAATTAAGTTTGTTAATTTCTTTTTGGATTGTTTTGTGATGATGTAATAAAAATGCAATTCACTTTTGGTAGTGGTTTTATATCCTGTAACATTGATGAAACTATTTATTAGCTGTAGTATTTGGGGGGGTTCCTTAGGGATTTTCTATAGAGATATAATATCTGAGAATCAAAATTGTTATACTTCTTTTCCAATGTAAATTATGTTTATATACTTCTCTACATATTTGTCCTAGTGAGAACCTGAATAAATGCAAGAGCATGCATGGTTGTATTGTCCTGGAAATAGAGGGTAAGCACTTATTCTTTCATGAAGAATTACGATGTTAGCTGTGAGTTTCTGAAAAATGCCCTTTAAGAGATTGAGAAAGCTGCCTTTCTATTGCAAGTTCATTGACTGTTGTTGTCATGAAAAGTGTTACATTGTCAAATGTTTTTTCTGCATCTATGAAAAATACGGCTTTTAGTTTTTATTGCACTAATAGAATGCATTAATTTTCAGATGTTAAAAAACAAACAAACAAACAAACAAACAAACAAAAAAACTCGTGCGGGTCATGGTGGTGAATGCTTGTAATCCCAGTACTTGGTAGGCTGAGACAGGAGGATCACAGGTTCGCAGTCAGCTTCAGCTACTTAGTGAAGCCCTCCACGACTTAGGAAGACCATGTTTCAAAAATAAAGAATAAAAAATAAAGGGCTGAGGTTGTGGCTCAGAGGTAGAATGCCTCTGAGTTCAATCCCCAGCAACACACACACACACACACACACACACACACACACACACAAAAAAAAAAAAAAAAACAACAACAAAAAAAAAAACACCTTGTATTCCTGGGACAAATCGCACCATCATATATAATCACTTTTTATGTTGCTACATTCACTTTATTAGTATTTTCTTGAGAAATTTGCATCCATATTTATAAGGGACATTCACCTGTGACTGTTTTACCTTTGATTTTGGTATCAGGGTAATACTTGGCTTCACAGAATATTTGGGAAGTTTTCCCACATCTGCTATTTTTTTTTTTTCAGAATAGCTTGTGAGGTTTGAAGTTTAGTCTTCTTTAAATATTTGACAGAATTCACCAGTGAAGCTTGGAGAAGTAATATGATAACAGAAATAATCATAGAGCATAGAGATCTAGATTTTCCCTGATTTTGTAATTAAGGAGTTATGTGACTTTTAACAATGTCACTGTCTGTGTATGTGATTTAGAGGTAAAACCATCATTTCTATTTATTTTCAAGGATTAATTTGGGAGATTAACTAAAATAATGGATGTAAAAACCTACTGCAACCAGAAAGTGCCACTTCTTTATACCCTGTTTTATTTATTGTTTCCTCGCTATAAATAGAAAATCCTCTCAGCAGTCAAAATGTCCATTAAGTGTCTGAGAAGCAAGCCTGAAACATTAATCTATATCTCTGGGGTGTCACAGCACTCCCAGTGTGTACTGTACTGACATGAGTACCTATAGCAGTGTGTTCCCAGCTCCTTTTTATTCCCATTACTCTTTCTTGTAAACCCTAAATTCCAAAAGTCAAAGTCAGATCTCTAGCAATTCCACTACCTGGGGATTCAATTGTCTTTATGAGGAAATCAACTATTGCCTGGACATGCTTTTCACTCAACTGAGCAGTTTAGATTAGTCCCCATAGGGCTTTTCCCTGCTGAGAAAACAAAGCCAATATCCAAATAACTGGTATGTTTCTCCTCAGTTGGGCTATTTTCTACTTAGAGAAATACCTAAATGAGTTATTACATATCTATCTCTGTGCCCAAACCTACCATTAAGTGGATTAATTTACTCATTTCTCTAATCTTGAGAATGAAGTTGTCTTAATCAGCTACTATAACAAAGTACCATAAACTTAATGTCAAACATTTCTATTTCTCATAGATCTATAGGCTGAAAAATAAAAACCTCAGGTGCCAGCAGGGTCAGTTTCTCAAGGACTCTCTTCCAGGTTTCAGACCGCCAACTTCTCATTGTATCCTTATGACAGAAAGACAGTTAATTATCTCTCTGAAATTTTCTTATAAGGTCCCTAATTCCTTTTATGAGGGGTATACTCTCACGATCTGATTATTTCCAAAAGGCCCTATCAGAAGATACAATTGCATTTGGATTAGGGCTTCAACATACAGATTTTAGGGGGCAGAATATTCAGTCTATGACATTCCATTACTTACATATGACTACATAAAATTAGCCACTGCAGCTTCTCCCATCTCCCATCTGCCTCATCTTTATCCTAATCTTTCCCTCTTTAGTAGATTGTTTTTGCTTCTATCAAAAAGCATCATAGTTTTTGGAGAATGTATGTGAAAAGAAAGAACTCATTTTACAAAAAAGGGTCAAATTTTGAGAGCTAAACCCATAACCCTCTGAGCATTGGCAATAACCCAAATGGCACTGTGCCACAAAGGTACCCATCCCCCATGTTCCCAAAAGCCTTTGTTTCTATATGTTGTCTTACTTGAAATCTTCAGCAATTAGAGATTACATTGCAGGAAACAACTTCTTCTGAAAACACAAATAATTCTAGGAGAGTTATGGTTACCATTGACTCCCAATTTAGTAAAAATCAATATTGTTTTCCTTCTAAGATCTACCTAAATTCTATCAGTTATCTTGAAGGAATGAGTAATCTTATTTGGCAGAAAACTAAAAGTAGATTAAGATAATTTTAAGTCAGAAGCAATTTGTAAAGTTGAAAAGCTTTGACAGTATGCCATAGTAAAGGATGTAGCATACTATAATGTTAACAATTATCACCTGTTTAATATGTTCTAGACACAATTCCAAGTGAGTTCTTTCATTTAATCCTCTTGACAGCCTCATGGAATAGGTACCATCATTATCTTTATTTTGTAGGCCAAGAAATTGAGACTAAGGGAGATTAAGAAACTTGGTTAGGGATACATCATCAAGAGGTACAGCCAAGTATGAACCCAGGTTCCAGAACTCAGATCCAGAATTTTAGAACTCTGTGATAACTGGTCACCTAAATGCCCAAGACCAGAAGCATTAGGGATTATAAAATGGAATGGAATGCAGACATGTAGCACAATTTCATTGAAAAACTTCACTGATATTGTTTTAGTCCTGGATCTATTAAACAGGGAACAAAATCATTATACTGTCAGGCAACCCCCACTTTGAAGATGAGATTTTAGATGACTAAACTCCCAGGTCAACTTATTTAGATAATACATTTACATAAAGTAACTTAAGGATTTAGGAAGTAAAATTTAGGAAGGATTTATGTAAATAAATAGCTATCATCTAAATTGTTAATATTTAACTTAAAATGACCCATTAGAACACAAACATTCAATATTTCAGCATTCTTTAATCATATATGAGCATCAGTAGGTCATGAAATCTAAAATCTCCAAATTAAAATTAACCCTGGCCTCACTTTGTCATCGTTTTTAGGAACTATACTTTATTGTCACAATAATTTGACCTACTACTGATATTATGTAAAATTTTTAATGATTTCAGATTAAAATGGTAAGATTACAGTAATTATAAATGTTCTTCTTCTAAAATTAAATTATTAGACACCTAGTTGTGAACGGAGGTTGTTTTGAATTGACAACTTTTTTCTTTTGATTTGTTTGGTTTGGTGTATGTGTCACTGGGGATTGAATACAGAAGTGATACTTCAGATATATATATATATATATATATATATATATATATATATATATATATATATATATCCCATCCCATCTTTTTTTTTTTTTTTTTTTTTTTTTTTTTTTTTAATACAGGGTCTTGCTAAATTGCCAAGTCTGGTCTCCAACTTGCAATCCTCCTGCTTTGGGTTCTGCTTTCACATTAATTGTATAAGAAAATCTCTTAGAAACACAAGATGGCCAGACAGATTATGACTCCTCAATATTAGCTGAAAAAGTAGTGCCTCAAGACAACCCATAAGAAATTCATTAACCACATACAAACATTTGTCAGGATACAGGCTTTGCAAGCTTAGTTACTAAACAGCCTTGGGTTCCCTCTCAGCACACAGGTATAGAAACAAAATAAATAAGCCAAAGAGATTTAGGTCTACCATTTTATCTATAAGTAAAGAAGGTTTTAAGATGGATAGTTTGCCCACTTTCCCCTCTTGTCTCTCTGGAACTTCACCACACATTAACTCTCTAGCTGCCTAAGAAAAAGATAAGGACACTGCTTAAAGAAGCTAAACAATTAGTAAAGATTTAAACTAATAAATAGAGACGATTCATTAACCTTTAACACTACTTTGCTTTGTACTAAAATAATCTTTATACACGTATCATATATTATAACCTTTACTGTTTTCTTAATCCCATCAAATACCATGAGAAATGTCTTTTCTAGTTAAAGATGTACCTACTCGACCTTTGGAAAAACAAGTCTGTAAAAATTCCTGTTCTATATGCCTCATTGCAAAAAAAAAAAAATAGTATAAAACAGTGACTAACAATATAAAACAGATGCACTTCAACACTGTGTGTGGTATGAGCATAATCTCGTGACCTTGTCTCAATCCACACCTGTCGAGGGACCCCCGACCCCACTGCCTGGAGGGCTGGACCCTAGTATTAACATACAAAAATTAAAATGATACATCTGCCTTATCATTGAATGAATTATGTTGTCATACATAGTTGAATATCCATCCTAACTCTCATTTCTACCTGACTGTTGAATTTAATAGATATCAAATCAGGTTTGGGTTTTGTGGATGTGGATAGGATTTTTTATTTACCCATATGCTTTCCACTTGTCAGTCATGTCCCTGAGGACTCTCAGTCCTGAAATAATCTCCCTCCCCAAATCTCCAAGTTTCACATACAAGTTTGAGGTCTGTCATCCAAGAATTGTCCCTGCTCTAGCTGGCAAGTTGCAAGCATGTTCTTCCTATAATACATCCCTAATGCTGAAGGAAGAGATGGATGTAAAAGAATAGCATTTAAAATTAGGATTTCCTTTTATAAATTGTATGTTTAAGCTTAAAATATGGTAATTGCAAAAATTTTTCTTGAACAAACAAGCTATTAGAAATGAAATGCTCAAAATCAAATATGGGGAAATTACTTGAGTTTTTTTTTTTTAACATTTTTGTTCTATCTCATTTCCCTGTTTTATTCCCTTAACAACACTAACCATTATCCAAAATTAGCTTTTTTCTACATTTTAAAATTGAGGTATAATTTGCATATAGTAAAAATCACCCTTTGTAGCATTTCTTTATACCAAATTATCTGTAAAGTAACAAAATTCTGAAAAACTAATAATGAAAAGAGGAAAACTTCTAAAAGCAAGTGCTCAGTATGTTCTTTGGTTTTCCTTCTCATTAAGCACTGAAAAAAAAATCTGTACTTAAAGACACAATGAACTAAAATTGTGAAATTGCGTAGTGGGTCTCATTCTTCCTCCTAAAGGGAAGCAAGCTGTTACAATAGTGTACACAGATGGCACCACAAGTACTGAGAAAGCAAGCATAGCATTGATTTCCTCACCAACCAATCCACAGATTTAGAATATTGCCTTTTGCATGAGACAGTGTGAATAGTGGAAAGACTCTGGAATTGAAGGTCAGAGAAGATACATGTTTGAATCAATGGTCTCTTACTGGGTAAGCTATTTAACTTCTTAATTTAAAATGGAGATAATATTTATCCCTTCACATAATTGTAATTTAGATTGAATAAGACAAAGAAAATAAATACAAGAGATTAATTTCTTGTATAAAGAAATTAAACGGTAGCTATTCCTATTCTTGTTGTTGTTGTTGTTATTATTATTATTATTATTATTATTATTATTATTATTATTATTATTGCCTTTCTCATCATCCCAGGCCAAGGCACCAGGATCTCCTCTGGACAGTACTTGAATTTTACATAACTTTTGGTGAAGAAATAGCCTTCCCTACTGTGAAAACTGGAAGAAGCAGCACCTCAGTGCAGAAGTTAAGAAATATCCCAAGACTTTAGTTTGAACCCTAGTAAATACCAGTGAAAGGTAATAATTGCTTTCTTTTTTAGGCAATAAATATACAGTTTTGTTAGACTCGAGATTCTTTTCCAATCCATTCCTTGATCAGACATTGGGAGAAGGAGGCAGTTGAATCAGGGATGTTTCTTAAGGTTTGGATGTAAGAGGAGGAGGATCGGTACACTACTCTGGCTCAAATCAAGCAGGTTTCTGGCTCAAATCTCAGCTATATTAGGACAAGAAATCTTGGAAATATAAATTGCTTCTTGTTTCTATGTTTTTCCATATTCTCTCTTTTATTTATATTCCTAGAGAAGGCTTCTTCTGAAACATGATATTTTTGGTAAACGAAGGGAATGACAGATGGATCTTCCAACTTCAGAGCATTCATGAATCATCTGTGACCCAGGAACTGTGTCCATCCTTCCATCCCTGGCTATCCATGCCTACTCTCCCTGCCTCAGAGATTTACTGGTAGTGAAAGAGATATATGTGGAAGCTAGGGATAAAATGGGACATAAGAGGAACTCCAGATGAAGAAGGAGAATCCTTAGGTGAACAAAGAATTTGACTTAACAGAAGGTGATGGGAGGAGGGGAGACACCCTAATGAGCATGATGTACTTTCATGAACACATCAAAGTCAATCACTAAACTGACCTTGAGAAAGAGAAAGGAGGAGGGAGTGGGGGTGGGAATTGGGGAAGGGTTAAATGAGAAATGTGTGCATGTATGCCTTTACCTATACCAGCTTGTACCTAACAAAGATGTATGATTACAATGCACCAACTAAACAGAAAAAAAAAAGAATCACATTGTCAGGTGGACATCAGGTGCCCCTGAGATGATATGATGTGCCTCACCTCTGTGGTACTTTTCCCCAATGTCTACAATTAGAGTCTAATAGTAAGTCAAACATCAAACAAATCTAAAAACTATCTGATAGGCACCAAGTGCTGTGCATGTCCCTATCACTCTGAACTTCCTTATGATGTGTGATTAAAATATACCAATAAAAGTATATTAATAAAATATATATAAATGTAATAAGCCAAATCACAGAGGGAGAGTGAAAGTAATACCAGACTAAAGTCTTCTCTACTTAGAAAATATTTTAAACACTTGGTGATTATCACCTATATAGAATTTATTTTCCCTGGTGGAATGCAAACTATTTGGGAGAAACAATCCTTGTGTCATTAATCTGGCTTTTCCTCCATAACAATCATCTTAATACCTTACGCACAATAAATGCTCACAATAATAAATGTTAAGGCTTGCAGCATTCATTTATACTTTCATTATAATAAGTATATTATAAAGAAGCAGTGCATGGTAGTCCAGAAAAAAATCTGATCAGGAACAGCTAAAGGTAGGTCTTGCTCTGGCAATGCTGAACATGTCGGGGTCTTGGTTTCCTCAAATTAAAAAAGTTAAATTTAATTATCTACAACTTGACTCCATGTTCTAAAACAAAAGAAAGAATAATGGAGGAAAACAGGAAGGAAGGGAAGAAGGAAGAGGGTGCTTCTCCTATTAGACATATCACAGAAAATTCCCTAAGGAATCATACTTGTCACTTGATGACTTTGATAGAGGGCTTGAGAGTGTGGAAGTCACTGTTATTGTTCAGCTACAAAGAAATTTTGGTGAACTGAAAATAATTTGGATAGGGAAGGTACTATTCCATACCCAGCTAGATGCACTAAAGAGAATATGGTTGAGTCATTAAAAGTCTCCAGGGTCATTCTTCAAGTCAATCCTATGTTGAGATAGCATATCTGTACCTTTTGTTTAGCCTGTGATAATAATAAAAATTCTTTTTTGTTGTTTGATAAAGCTTGAACATGTGCCCAGCTCCTAATCTTTGTAATTCCTAAGGTTAAGAATCAAACCCATCAATTAAAATGCGTATCAGTGGTGTGGATTTCAATGGTTTAGAATTGTTACCTGCTGCTTCATGGGGTAACATAGAAGACAGCTTTTTCTGAAATGAAGATAACAAGAATCTTATCTTGCAGTAACAACCTCCAGCAATCAATTATGTTGCTACTAGTTGATAATAGTAGAACCTTTTTTAAAACATAAAATCTATTTTAAAGTATAACACAGATCATATCTGCCCACAAAATTTCCACAAGTCCAAAATACTGGTTTCTCTTAACCTTCTTTTAATACGTTGGCATAAGTACTACACCTAAATAACACCCTTTCTAATTTTTGAAATATTTAGGACACAAAAGAAAGAAAAGAAATGAGAGAGAATTAATAATTTTTTTGTTGGACATGCTACGCTAGCTATGCTTGTAAATGCATGACTATTTACACACTAATATGCACATAGAATATCACAAATTTATAATTTATTCTCAAACCTATATAAGAATTTCTTTCCCTTTCACATCCCCCTAAGAAAAAGACATTTTTTTATACATTTTAAATGCATGGTCTAGCTATAGATATGCAGAGCAAATTAAAAGTAAATCCTGAAAGTTCTGTTCCTCAGATGAGTCACAAATATAGACTTTTAATTTCATAATGTTCATGTTAAATAATGAATCAAATCTATATTTGGGGGGCATAATCTTAAATCTGGTAGCTATAAGCCATGTCTATACCCAAAAAAGACATGATTGAATAGGTAAAGCAAGTAGTCATCAAATTGAATGATAATTTTCAAATAAGGAGAGTGTATCTAACATATTCAACCTGGCAAGTAATGCAGTTTTAATCACAAACCATCATAAACCCAGTTCATTTGAAAGTAAGCAGAGATTTCATAGAAATAAAATGTTGAAAGATTAATGAGACATCCATAAAAGCAGTTTTTCAATTCTGTGTGAGCATGACACAATGTTGACAATCAGTTTTTAAAACATTTTTCTAGTTATTATAATTATTTAATTATAGACACATAAACACAAGCTCTTTGAGAAGTATCCAACTACTTGTAGGATTTGAAGAGTTAAAGAATTGTGTTTAAGTTAATTCTTTAAAGATTTTTTTAAAAATTCCATACTTCCAACATTGCCTCAGTTCCATTCTCTGTTAGTGCTACTACCCAATATGGTAGCCACTAGCTACACATGGCCAACGAGTCTTTGAAAGGTAGTTGGTATGACTGAGAAAATGAGTTTCAATTTTATTTAATTTTAACTAACTTAAAAAGTCTCCTATGGATAAGGACTACTTTATAGGACAGTGCTGTTCTCTACAGTAAGAAGTTATCATACACTGAAGAATGGGAAGGACTGGAGTAGAATCCAGAGGAAGCTTATTACATGCTGTGTGCATGTATGACCCTAACACGCTGTGTGCATGTATGACCCTAACACGCTGTGTGCATGTATGACCCTAACACGCTGACCTTCAATCTGCTGTGTGATTACAAAGCACCAATAAAGGTATATTAAAAATAAATTATCATATAATTTATTATATGTTAATTCTGCCCTTCAAAAATATTAGCCAAGTTCAGCTTTGGAATGATTGAGTTATTATCATTAAAAAGCTTAAGCCACAAAGAAAAGAACCTGGTGTTTTTATTCCATCATCAGATCCTCAGTACTTATCACAGTACCTCTGTAAATACTGTATAAATGAATAAACATTTATTAAAGTTAAGAGAAAAAGGAAATATATTCTTCTTTCACTGCTATTTTATTAAATATTTGCTATCTAACTGGATAATCTTCAAACTTGAAGGAAGGAAGCAAACCTGGTAGCAGACAGGCAAGACCAGGTCAATCTCTTGCTTTGAAATCCTGTTGTACTCAAGAAATGTACTGAAAAAATCTGTTCTGAAAAAATAAATTAATTAATTAAAAAAAGAAATCCTTTAATGCAATTACTTTTTTAAAAAATGAGGCAATCCACAAATTTTCTAACAAAATTCTAACTATGTCATAGAAATAAATTTAGTATAAAATATTTTAGTTATAACTATGTATATAATATTAATTGATATTTAAATTGATTTATGTTATCTTTAGCTTTAAAGAGGACAAGTTTTACTCTCATAGGCTAACGAGAAAAAATAGGTTTGCACTAAGCAAAAGTATAAGAATATAAAGAAAGGATTTGATGGGGAAGGTTTTATAGAGGTTCAAAGAGAAAAACTGGCACCCAAACTGAGTGATTTCCTGGAAGTAAAACCTATACAATAGCTAGCCGGGCGTGGTGGCACACACTTGTAATCCTAGCATTCGGGAGGCTGAGACCGGAGGATCTGGGTTCGCGGCCAGCCTCAGCTACCTAGTGAGGCCCTCCACAACTTAGTGAGACCCTGTTTCAAAATAAAGAATAAAAAATAGGGCTGGGGGTGTAGCTTGGAGGTCGAATGCCCCTGAGTTCAATTCCCAGTACCGCAAAAAAAAAAAAAAAAAAAAAACAAAAAAAAACACCTATACAATAACTAATAATGGTAATATATTATTTTGGCTACAGTCTCAAAGCACTTAATTGTGGAAAAAAACTATGAATATTTTGAATTATTAGACTTTTTTAAATCATTATTTTACATAGTCAAACTTTACACTTAATAGTACATCTTTTCATTCCTACTTTTTTTAGTTAGAAATGTTTTAATGTCAAAGACATGTATTTCTGCCATAAATTTCACTCTTAAATTGCTAAATATTTGCTAACACCCTTTGATAGGCTGGAAAATCTTAGAAAAGAAACTGTATATTTTCATCCAAAGGTTCAAAGTAACATGCTGTTTTAATTAATGGTATTGAACAGGGTAAAGTGATATTGCTAAAATAAAATGAAGCACTAATTTGAAAATTTTTTAAATTATAGCATAGTGGGTACAATTTAGTTTTAGCAAGCATTTGCTTTTGCATAACTTGATATTAAATTGAATTAGATTAGTTTTATAAAAATTTTAGTACTTAATATTATAAATATATTTTTATAGTTGAATATGAATTATGTGCACGAAACCCCAAACTAATTTTTTTTTGTGGTACTGGGGATGGAACCCAGAGGCATTCTACCTCCGAGCTACATCCCCAGTCCTATTTTTATTCTTTATTTTGAAACAGGATCTCACTAAGTTGAGAAATGCCTCATCAAGTAGTTGAGGCTGGCTGCGAATCCGGATCTTCTGGTCTCAGCCTCCCAAATGCTGGGATTACAAGCGTGCACCACCATGCCTGGCTCCCAAACTAATTTTTTGAACATACCAGTTAACAAAATAAGAAGAGTATAAGCCAGATTTAGTAGCATATGCCTGAAATCCCAGGCTGAGACAGGAGTATCACAGGTTCAAGACCAGCTTCAGAAATTTAGCAAGACCCTCCCCAAATTACTAAGGCCTCCTCTTAAAACAAGAAATAAAAATATCTTGGGGTGTACCTTAGAGGTAGAATGTCCCTTGGTTCAGTCCCTAGTACCAAGAAGAAAAGAAAGAAAGAAAAGAATATGTAATTGAAGTCATCACTAGAGATTGCTGTTTGTCTCGTTATTGTTGCTGTTGTTTCCTCTCATTTATAAGGTGCTGTCTTGTAAATAAATTTGGAGTGGTCGAGAATCATCCTAGTGGTTTCCTGTGATCTTTAGGAAGAAATCCAAGACCAATCATGAAAGAACTCTGACCAACTTTTCCAGCTTTTTTCTTCCTGCCAGTAACTGCATCCAAAATATATCTACTTACCTCAATTTCCAGAAAGCTTGTTCTCTCACACCCCTATGCTATATGTTCTTTCATTCTTGTGATTTATTTTTAATTAACTGAATTTAACATTTTTTTGGTGTAGCCTACTGCCACAATTCATATTGCATTTAGCCTTAAATCTGATGCTATGGTAAAATTCCCTAGCTACCTCTATTCTTGCTTTCTCCTAGGATGATGTATGTCTTCTTTCATTAAACTTGTTGCTCTCCATTGTATAGATATTTTAATTGGCCTGTCACCTTCATTTATCCATAATCTCCTCAAGTCTAAGGACTATGTCCACATTTCCTGTCACATTTAGCCCCACATACCTAATTAGAAATTAATTAACATTTTTATATGAGTAGATAGTGAGTGAAATGAGCATTTGCCTACTTGAAGTTTGCATAAAATCAGAGAAAGTATTTCCTGCCTCCCCAGTCCATCCTAATACTCATGATAATTCTAATGTCAATGTTTTAGTTTTTTTTATGATTCTCCAAAGTTACTAAAAGCAGATTAGTAATCACATTATCAATATATTTTAGAACTCCGGGAAACAAGGTCAGTCACTAAACTGAACTTCAGAAGGAGGGAGGGCGAGGGAGTGGGGTAGGAATTGGGAAAGGTGTTAAATGAGAAATGTGTGCATATATGCTTTTATCAGCTTGCCTAACAAAGATGTATGATTGTAATGTACCAATTATTATATAAAAAATTAAAAAATAAAATAAAATAATAAAGAAAGAAACCATAAAAAAAAGAATTATCATGAGTATATACTGACCTAATTTTAAAAGTGGAGTAAAACAGGAATTGTGGATATTTACACCCATGTCTATTTGTATTTGTTTTCTTTAAACTGGGTAACTTAAAAGAAAATATTCTCTTCTGGAAAATTTGTCTCTCACAGCTCCAGAGGCCAGAAGTCCACAACCAAGGAGTTATTGGGACAATGATTTCTCTAAAAATTCAGGGGAGAATCTGTTCTGTGCCTTTCTCTTAGTTTCTCATGTTGCCCACAGTCCTCAGAGTCCTTAAGTACACAGGTGATGTCTACCTTCCAAGACATAAGGGATTCTTTCTGCATGTCTGTCTGTATGCCTCTTCTCTTCTTATAAGGATACCAGTTATATGGCATTAGGAGTCTACCCGAATGAACTCTACTTGATTACATCTGCAAAGACTATATTTCCAAATAAATTCACACTCCATAGAAAATAAAATGGAACTCAACAACTGGAACTCAACAAATGGGACTCAACAAATCTTCATTAAGAAAAAGAGTATGTCAAAATAATATTATTTCCATTTGTTTTACATGTCTTAGACTACTTTCTAGATAATGTCAAGGATACAGTGTACACTGATTTAAAATGTATTTAACATAGTTATTATGAATTAAGAGGATTGGGAGATATTAGCTGGCTTAGGTGAATTAAACTAAATTCCCAAAGTATTATATGGTTCACAGTTTGCATTACCAGCTTTGATGCAGTATACTATAATAATGCATCTTTTGAAATTCTGTATTTTAGATCAGTTTGCACAAAATTACAAAAGCAAAAAAGTTGATAATATAAAAATAAAATGATTTAAGTATATCTATAGATAATTATGCTAGACCAAAATTGAATTTAAAATAAACTGAACATAGACAAATGTAAAATTTGTATATAGTTTCAAATGTCACTTGCACATTTATAAGATTGGGCAGAATCAACCTACTTGTAGGTGGTAGAAAATCAATCTATGAGTTTTAAAGTTTATATATATGAATAATATTATGTAGTGAACAATGAAAATAATAAAAATACTAATACATATAAGTGACATTCGTAGTTCTATTCACAGAACACGGAAAAAGGTCATAACATTGCTACACCTGGTTAATCTATATTTAATCAGGCTAGCTACACTTTGAGACTGAAAAGTTCCATGAAGAGCAAGATAGATAGGTGGACTGGCTGAACTTAAACTTTGAGGAATAGAAGGAAAAGAAGACATCCTTTTAAATAACAGAAGGATAGTCATGTGAAAGAGCATTAAACTAGTTTTGAGTTATGCAAATGAGTTAAGATTGGAAGGAGGCAGATTTCAGCAAAATATAAAAGCAAACATGCCTGGTAATTAGCACTATTCAAAAGCGAAATTACTGCTTTGTGAACTCTGGATATTATCTTACTGTCTGGATGACCAGTTTAAGCCCCAATTACTCAGAACAGAAGTGATCATCAAGAGAAGAGTTGGAGGACAAAAAAAAATTTTCAGACTGCGATAGGGAAAGAATAGAAGGGCCTATTACCAGCAGCACAGAAACCTAAATGCTATGTAAGCAAGAAGAATGAGTATGTATTATAAATATAGTATTTTCCCTTCTGGTTCCTAAGCAAATGCATCTTGTCACACTAATGTTAAGTACAATTAGGACTCCATGACCCTGAAATAATTCAAAAACTGTAGCACTGATGATATTCCACTACAACTAGAAAGCTGAATCTTTTTTAGCCAATTAACTGTTGACCCTTTGCACATAAAAGCAATAAAAGCTCCAGGTAATGTGTACCTAAAGTAAATATCCAGTCTTATACAAGTATCTTCCACCTAGGAAAAAAATCACAAAGAACATAATGAATGAAGAAAATTTATAGAACTCTCAAAAGAAGTAATTTATTGTTTCTAACATATAGTTATTTCCACAGGAACAAGGATGGTTTCTCTAAAGGAGGAAAAAAAAATAGAGTCCCTTCAGAATAGCCATTGGAACGTAGATGCTAATTAAGGAAAAAGGAAAGATAAGGAGGAAGTAGAGGAAGAAACACTGCCTGACAACTAGTTTGTCTTGCTTCAGTAGACAACCAAGGGTCATGAAAGATAACCAGGACTATGGTTCAAATAGAGAAATGATAAAAAAAAAAAACTATTGAGTTGTGAAAAGTTTAATAATTACTACTGCAATCCAAACCTTTAATCAAACAACCTGTAGACATATATTGTAAAGAACTTTACACAATATGTTATGTAAAGAACTAAGCAAGGTGCCACATTCAGTTATACATTTACCAGTCTTGTATCTTTAAACTTTCTCTCCAATAGGCTGTTTTAAAAATCTCACAAGATTAATCTCTTACAAACAACATTTTTGCAACACTAGCCACTTCTTAAAAATTTGGAATGGTTCCCTGGTAGTAACTGCATTAAATCTAAATCTCCTGTCTTGAATTTTGAAGCCCTTTATAACTTATACCAGTCTTTAACAATCTGATCTGCCACACTCCTTAACATATATTCTACATTTTATTTTGATCTTGTTGTTACTTGGTTGTACATTCTGTGCTTATTTCTATCTATTTCAAGAAATTACTCATGCAGATTCTCCACTGTGTACCAAGGAATAATGGTCCTGGAAAAATTCCCATGTGTGAATCCCCAGAACCTGTGAATATATCACCTTACACAGCAAAAGGGTCTTTGCAGATGGAAGTCAAAGACCTTGAGATGAAAGATTATTCTAGATTATCCAATTAGGCCAAATAAAACCTCTGGTCATTATAATGAGCGTGTAGTGTTGTACTTTGAAGTTGCAGTAAAGGTCCACAACCAAGGGCTGCAAGCAGTCTCTAAAAGCTAGAAGAGTCAATGAAATGGATTTTCCCCTGGAGGCTTCAGAAATAATGTAACTCGCTGATACCATCATTTTGTCCTCATAAAACTTATTTCAGACTTCAGATCTCCAGAACTATAAGGTAATACACTTGTGTTGTTCTAAGAGACTAAGTTTGTGATAATTTGTTTCAACAGCAGCCAGAAACTATCAATACTGCCTACAGTAAATATTGTTAACTTTCAAGATAACTTTCTCTGAAGCCTTCTTTGACCTTTCCCTTGTAAAGGACACTTTTATATCGAGGGTTTAACACAATACTCTCTTTTTCAGTGTTAATTCTCTCAAGTAGACTCAACCTTTTGACAGAAGGGGTATTGGGGCTACTCAAATGTAGTTATGCAGTCTGCACACGGTGGGTGCTTTTGTCACATTTTATTTAGTCAGCAAGCATCACTGGAGGAGAGGATTCACATACACACTAATCTGCCAGTACCTGTGGAACTTACTAAAACAAAAACTTGTCTTGTTTTCCTCTGAAACAATTTCTTGGGAGGGATAAAACATATGTACATTTCACTAAAGGAAAATTCAGAACAGGCTAAATTAATTTGCAGAGTCAAGAAAGGAAAAAAGCTCTAAGTGCTTAGATGTAGAAGAGTTAATTTTGTTAGGATAGTCAAAAATAGCCTCATGGAGGAGGTGGCACATTGCTTGCTTATCTTTAGTATGCCTATGTTTGATGTCCTTCCTTCCTCTCCTTCCTTCACACTAATCATCAGCCTGTGTCACTTTGTGGTATTTTTATTTGGTTTGAGGTTTGGCCCTGTGAGAATTAGATAGGCCTAGATCAAGTTTCCTCTCCCAAGTGACTCTGACACTCTGTCTTCAGTCTTCAGTCTCTCTATTTCCTTTGCCATAACTTGACACCTACATTTACAATTTTTTTTTATACTTTTTGGTGCATTGTAGTCTCATATCATAATGTAGTTTAGACTATATTTATATTTCTAATGACTTATTATCATCATGCTTCTTAGCATATCCTCCTATTAGTTTTCACTATAGAGAACTTTATTCTCTCTTCAAATGAAAAAAAAAAAATGGAAGCGCTCAACTGTACACATTAAAGTTGATCTCTACGATGCCATTGGTTAATATAATTAAAAAAATTGATCCATTATATAATTAAATTTTACGACCATATGAAGCAATCTGACTGATTTTATAGCATTATCCAAACTTTCTTCCTCAAAATGTACGAGGTGTCTCATATAGAAGAAGTTTGAAATTTTGGGAGGTGTGGGTCAAATGTTTCCGTCAATTTCTTTACTGCGGAGCATCTCAGAGCCCTTCTTACACTACAGTACATTTTGAATCCATAAAGGGTACACAGAATGCAACATTTCAAAAAGTTACTTGGCTGGCCAAAAACCTTCATTGCTGCCTTGTTTGTTAGTTTTGCCTGTTTGCTTTGGTGGTACTCATATGAACAACTTAGGAAATGATCATTTGGGAAACAGGGATATAGTGGGAAGGCAAGAGTGAGGAAGCTCTGAAGCTTTAGTTTTAGATTACATCTTCCATTAAGTAGCTGTGTGACTGAAGCTTCTGTGCACTGTAATAATTTCCCCATTTATAATTGAAGGAGATAAATTAGATTATCTCTGAGGCTCCTTCCAGCTCTAACCTTCTGTGATTCTATTTTCTCTGAATTAACTTAATTGTCCAGTGATTTGGATTGTGTTCAGACACAAACAACTAATACTTTCACTTCCAATTATGCCTGATTCTAGAAAATACACCTCCTTTTTAAATGTTAGAAGTCCCACAATAACTTTATATACATATGAAGCAGGGTACATATAGGGTCGATTGCTTGTTAACATTAGCTAGCAATCAAAGGATAAATAAATTACAAATGATCTAATTATTCATCATAAACTGAAGTAGTGCACAAAGATGGACATACCTCTGTCAACTCTGAATTTATAAATTATCATGTCTATCATGATTATTTTTTTTTTAATTTTACAGGAAGACCATTAAGACACAGAATGATTTTAAACTTACTTAAAATTCATAAAACTCAGGACTAAGTGTGCCTGACAGTACAGCATTCTCATTAAAAATTTTGTGACATATGACAATGAATGCCAAATTACCCATTGCCTACCTAAAGAAGTAAAATGTTTCCAAAACTGTTGCAGCCCCTCCCAGACTACAGTCTTCCTCTTCTCCCCAGAGATAATACACAGTACTTCCAATAGTAAATAAAACAAGAAAATAAACAAGAAAAACTATAAAGTAAATAGAAATTGTAACCAATTCTAAAAATTTGTTCTAAAAAACTTGACATATAAATTTTATTGATTAAATGTCCTCTGCCTAAACACATATTTTCTTTTATATGGTTTTTGAAATGCTAACAACTAATAGGGGGTATGCTACTTGTTATTATATACTTAATATGGAAATGAGTGGGGGAAGTTACAAATACTATTGTAGTATATAAGAAGAGCATGGGTCAGAAGTCTCTTCAGAACATCCCAGACTTTGCACTGTTTCTATCCATTGGAAATTTTCACAAAGCATTTTGTCTCTCTTTCCTTCTTTCTCTTTTTTCTTATTTCTTCATTTGTAACTATTTTTTTTCCTAAAAATAAACCCAACCTTCCACACTCCATTTCAGTCTGTATTACCTGGAGGTAGAAGATTTGTAGGCGCATTACCATTATCTAAGTGGCAAAGCTTTTATTCAAAGTTACTGCATAATTTGTGGAGATGCTAAAGGGAAGACACAGCATGAGACAGAACTTGC
This sequence comes from Graphiurus murinus, assembly GCA_004027655.1. Taxonomy (NCBI): domain Eukaryota; kingdom Metazoa; phylum Chordata; class Mammalia; order Rodentia; family Gliridae; genus Graphiurus; species Graphiurus murinus. The sequence continues at coordinate 42,053 of PVLC010012285.1, forward strand.
ATTGTTCAAAATGGAGTTTTGGGTAAATATAATTATTCAGCCAACTGCCAACTGTACACTTTACTTTTTTCCAGTAGCTCTAGTTTCCAAAATGTTCTTGTAATGTTTTAATAAAGTCAGATTTATAACAAGCTGCTGAAAAGTGTGATGAAGAGTGAAGGGAAAGAAAGAAAAAGAAATGTTGGAACAAGCAGTAAATTACCATTGGCTAGGATAAGACAAAATGTATGTTGTAAGATTTAAAATGTCTGGTACACAAAGACACAAAATATCCCTAGGACTTTACATATCTCATCCACAAGGGACACTCTCTGGACCTAGGACTGGGCAGGATATTCATTTACATTTGATTCTATCCACAATTTTCCCAATAATATTTCAGAGAAATTTACGGGTCAAAAATGTGTACTTATTTCCATCAAAATTCTCTCCCTCCAACAAAATTTATATCAAGAAGAAAAAAAGTATATTTTATAGTGGAAGAATATAGGAATATAAGCAATGCATATATTGGTTACAAATATGGAAAATTTTAATCAGTTTTAATCCCAAGACCATGAAATGAAGTTATGCTAAAGCCCCATAATTCCTCATATAATCATCCTGTCCTCATCAGGGAATCACATGAAAACTGGACATGTGGGGATTATCATTTAGCTAACCAGTATATTTTTCATTCCCTCTGTGTCATCTTTTATTTTGTATAAAAGCCTATGTTTGCATAAAGAAAAATGATATTTGCCTTCAATACTATATATTGAGAGAATCCAGAGAAAGCAAATTACACTTGAAGAGGATTTAAATGACACAACCTGACCACTTATATTCATTGTGTTTTGTGCCTGTGACAACATTTTTAAGCAGAATATTATTCAGAACACAGAATACATCCTACCCTGCACACCTTCATCTTTCGATTTTTGAGTACACTTAAACCTCAACTCAGATAACAAGTAAGGAGACTTCATGATGTATAGTTTAAATAAAAGATATCTATAAAAATCCACTCATTCATTCAAAAAGGTTTATTTTTCACTTAGTATATGAAAAATATTGTAATTATTAGACACTAGGGATTAAGTTCTAAGGACAAAAAGAACAACAACAAAAAAAAACTATATGAGTTCCCTCTTCCTGGAGCTCCCTATGTTATATGTGTTAAGACCAAAGGAAAGATGGTATGGTGGGTAGTACAGGTAATTTTACAAATCAAACTTCAGGGAGGCTTCCTTGAATGAGTAATGATTAAATTTAGATAAGAGAGACTAATGATGGGGGGTTAACCAGGTGAAGATTCAAGAGAAGGATATATATATATATATATTTTTTTTTTTTTTTTTTTTTTTTTTTTGCATTACCAGGGATTGAATTTAGGGGCATTCTACTTCTGAGCTCTACTCCCAGCTCTATTGTTTATTCTTTTTTTTTTTTTTTTCTCAGTACTGGGGATTGAACTCAGAGGCATTCTACCTCAGAGCTATACCCCCAGCCCTATTTTTTATTTTTTATTTTGAAACCGAGTCTCACTAAGTTGCGGAGTGCCTCACTAGGTAGCTGAGGCTGGCCGCGAACCCGGATCCTCCGGTCTCAGCCTCCTGAATGCTGGGATTACAAGCGTGCGCCACCACGCTCGGCTTATTGTTTATTCTTTATTTTGAAACAGGGTCTCATTAAGTTGCCGGAGGGCCTCACTAAGTAGCTGAGGCTGGCCTCGAACCCGGATCCTCCGGTCTCAGTCTCCCAAATGCTGGGATTACAGGCCTGTGCCACCAAGTCCGGCTAAGAGAAGGATATTTTAGAGAAAACAGTATATTCAAGTGCTCTCTGGGGGATGGAGGGAGTTCAGGGTGGGGAAACATAAAGGAATTGGGTGGGGGAAGCAGGGCTGGAGAGACAAGAATTAGTCTACAAAGTAAATCAAGAAAGAACAGGCAGTCATTAGAAAGAAGAAAAGAGATAATAAAGTTAAAGAATCCAGAGAAAAAAATGTTTCAAGCAATAGAGAGCATTTAATAATAGTTAATACTATTACACAGAGATGTCTGACAATGACCAAAAAAAAATGTGCCTGCAGGCTATTAATGTTAGAAAGAAACTGAACTACTAGTTTTTACAGTTTATAATCTATTTTTAAGATAAAGAAATTTGATGCCAGAATGCCTTATTTTAAGCCTTTTTTAGTCGTCAGAGTTTGGTTGATTCTTGTCCAAATAAGGGTTTTAAAACTTAAATATCACTTGAGTTTTTAATTAAAAAGTCATTCTTTTCAAAAGAGGGGCTCAATTCTTGGCCTAAGAAGCAACACAATAGGTTTTTCATTCCCCTTTGGTATTTTTAAGACAAAGGTATTTTCAGGTTTGCTCCCACAGGTGAGAAGCTAAGAGTATTTTATACTAATTGGAATGCCACCAGAGTGGATATTATAAAGTATATGCTCTTTAGCAATACATGGTACCAGCTTAAAACACCATGAGTTGGGTCAGTTGTTGAAAGTGTTTGTTTCATCTTTCCTCTATGATAACATTTACCAAGATATTGTTTTTATAAGATATTTTTGCAATAGAACAAGTACAGTTGAATTCTGTTTTATAGTGAATATGCCAAAAAGGAATGAAGATGTAGACAAAATTTGCATATCACAATCAGAGGTTATTCCATC
>PVLC010012286.1:6143-17875 GCA_004027655.1 Graphiurus murinus
GAACTGGGGATTGAACCCAGGGGCATTTTACCTTCGAGCTACACCCCCAGCCCTATTTTTTATTCTTTATTTTGAAACCGAGTCTCACTAAGTTGCGGAGTGCCTCACTAGGTAGCTGAGGCTGGCCGCGAACCCGGATCCTCTGGTCTCAGCCTCCCGAATGCTGGGATTACAAGCGTGCGCCACCACGCCCGGCTAAAAAATCTTTTTTAATGTGGAAGCAAAGCCCACATTTCCAGAATAAAATAATGTAAAGCGAGAAATGTCACACGTCCCTTATTTAGCAGGCTGAGCCTTGCTCTAAGCCTTAACTGGTTAAGGTAACGCCGCAGTCCCCCGGGAGGGCCGAGTACTTGGTACAGGTCCTGGGCTTCCCCCGACCTCCGTGTGCTATGGGAGTACAGCACCAAGCTGGCACGCCGGGAACGGTTACCAGGCTGTCAGCCGGGCCTGGGCACGGCCGTGCGGGCAGGACGGTGGCAGGATGCGGGTCCCTGTGTCCAGTGCTCTGGGGACCACGCATGTGGCTCTTGTTAACCACGGGGGCTGCGTGTGCCTGACTGGTGCTTGCAGGGTGTGAGTGTGCATGCGTGCTTGAATATAATGAGCACGAGTGTGACAAGCATATGTTGTGAGTGTGAGGGTGAGTGTGCATGAGTGTGGACAGGTGCATGTGTACGCACGAGTGAGTGCGCTGGGGGCCCTGCTCTCTCCTCCCTCGGGGCTGGGACCCCTGGCCCTGCCTTGTCCTGCGGCTTCGCAAGCAGGCAGCCCAGTCGCCGTTACCAGTAAGTCCCCGGCACTGTGGTCACGCGAGGCGCCGGTGTCCTCACCACAGCCAGGGCCATGCCTGCAGGCGTCAGGCGAGCCCGGGGAGCCCGCCCTCCAGGACCCCCGCCTCACCCTTAAGCCCAGGCACACAGTGCCTGGGGGACCATGCCGTCACTAACCAGTGCGTGGAACCACGGCTCACGTGTGGCCCTTTGCGGGTGAGGACCCCGGGCCCCCGGGCAGGCGGAAGCCCCCGAGCCTGCCTTCAGGGGGACTGGATGGGGCTGCCCCTGTGGGACACAGCACTTTGTACTGCCCGCTCCGCCTCCTGCCCTGGCCGCCCCCGGCCTCAGTCACCTGAGCCAACATTGACATCGAGGGAAGGTGAGGAGGCGGGCATGCACACACATGCACAAGCACACAGGTCTAGTGCACTCCCACGTGCACCCTGGAGGCTAATGGAACCCAGCAGCCCCCACCAGTCCAGCCACCGACCCTGATCAGGGGTCTCAAGCCCGGCCCTGCAGGGCAGAGGGTTCCCTGGAAAGTGGGTGCTGACCTTGCTTGCTGGGGACCCCAGCCCCTCCCAGGGTCCTGGAGCAGTGGATCTTTAGCAGCAGGAGGGGGAACTTGGTGGACTCACACTCGGGGTGCCACTACCCTTCCTCAGGGCTCCCACCCCTGGGGGCTCAGCAGGTACCCCAGGTGCATGGTGGCAGGCCCCCGCTGAGGTGTCTGCCTGCGAGGGCCCGAGGCCACCCAGCGAGCTGGCAGGAAGGTCCGCAGGGCCCCCAGGATGAAGGAGTGGAATGGTGCTGTGGGCGCTGGCCCGCCCGAGCCTCCCCAGGGCTCCCTGCAGCATTCCCGGGTGGAGCTGCAGTCTGTGAGCCGGGCTGAGATTCCCCCAGAGCTGTGTGGTCCCAGGTTCAAGGCTGCCCTCGCCTTCGGGTACCACTTCCTGTTTCTGCCCAACCTGACCCGGCACTGGGCTCCTGGGAAGGTGCCACCCTGGCTCGCCCACTGCTGCAGGACAGGGCCCCTCTGGGGAAGGGGTGTGTGTGTGTGTGTGTGTGTGTGTGTGTGTGTGTGTGTATTGGCAATGCAAAACATTCAGAGGTAAAGTAATTGGATCGTGGGGGTTCTACCCTAATCAGTGAATCAATCCATCGATGGATTAGCAGTTTGAATGGATGTACTGGGTAGTACTGCAGGGGACTACACTTGTCCCCGTCCCTCTCTGCTTCCTGCTGTCCTAAGCACTGCTCCTCTGCCATGCCTGCTGCCGTGGTAGCTCTGCCTTGGAGTGGGTGGGCTATAGACTGAGCCTCTGAAATTGAGCCCGAATAACCTTTCCTTCTCTAAGTGGTTCTCGTCAGGCTGTGATGGCAGCGTCTGTCCATGAAGCAAGGACACTCCCAGGGGGGGAGAAGGCAGAGCAAAGCCTCACCCTGTCCTGTCTAGCCTTCCCCCAGGGTCAGGAGGGGCACCTGACCCGGGGTGGGGCTGCGACACCTCCCCTCCAACCTCTCCCAGGTGGTGCAGCCAGGAGGGGTGGCAGCTGTCCGTCCACACAGCAGCCCCTGACACACATGCCGGGTCTCCTTAAAGCTTGGGGCGCGTGTGCTACACCAGGCAGGGCTCTCCTTCCTCTTCTCCAGGCAATCCCCAGTCCCAACCACCCCCAGGGCCAGCATCGCTGTCCCTCCTTAGGGCCACCGTGGGTCCCACTCTGTGCTGGGCCCAAGCTCTAAAGGTGGAAGACCATGACAAGCTGGTCTGATCGTTGCCAGTTGGAGCACCAAGTTGGGGACACACGATCTTCTTGAGGTTACGGCAGCCTGCCCGGAAGAGGGGATGCTTGAACTAACTCTTACTTTCATTTGTTCACTGCTAGTACTTATATCGAAATGCAACTGAAGCCAGGCGTGGTGTGCATGCCTGTCATCCCAGCGCTTGGGAAGCTGAGACAGGAAGACTGCAGGTTGGAAGTCAGCTTCAGCAATTTAGCAAGACCCTCAGCAACTTAGCAAGATCCTGTTTCAAAATAGAAAAGGATCTAGGGGTGTAGCTCAGAGGTAGAATGCTTCTGGGTTCAATCCCCAAAATAAAAAAAAAAATGCAGTTGACTTTTGTGGATTAATCTTGTATCCTGCCACCTTGCTGAACTCATTTATTCGTTCCAATAATTTTTAGTGGATTCTTTGGAGTTTTCAATATATAAACTCATCTATTTTGTGAATAGTTTTGTCTCTCTTTTTTTTAGGGGGGGTGCTGGGGATTGAACTCAGGGGCATTCTACCTCTGCGCTACACCCCCAGCCCTCCTTTATTTTTTATTTAAAAACAGGATCTCACTAAGTTGTTAAGAAACTAACTAAATTGCTGAGGCTGGCTTCAAACCTGCCATTCTCCTGTCTCAGTTTCCCATGTAGTGGGATTATAGGCATGTGCCACCACGCCCAGCTTTTGCCTCTTTTTTTTTTTTTTTCCAGTACTTTTTTTTTCTTCTTGTATTTCCTATTTACCTTGGCCAGAATCTCCAGTACCACATTGAATAGAAGTGGGAAAGCAGACATCCTTTCCTTGTTCCTGTTCTTGGAAGGGAAGCTTTCATTCTTCCACTACTAGATCTGATGTTATCTGTGGGCTTTTCATAGATGTCCTTTATCAGTTTGAGGAAAGATTCCTTCTATCTTAGTTTGTTAAATTATCTTCTTCTTCTGTGTTGTTTGCTTTATGGAGGATTGTTGGATTCTGCCAAACATTTTTTTTCTTTATCTTTATGGTGTATTACATTTATTGGATTTGAGTATTAAACCAACCTTGCATTGCTGGGATAAATCCCACATGACCATGTTGTACAGTCGTTTTTATAAGTTGCTGGTTTCGGTTTGTTTGTACTTTCTTGGGGATGTTTATGTCTCTATCCATCAGGGATATTGTTCTGTAATTTTCATTTCTTATGATGTCTGTCTAGTTTTGGTCTTGGGGTGAAGAAGGAATGCGTTGCCTCTTCTATTTTCTGGAAGAGTTTGTGAAGGCTTGGTGATCTTTGGAGCCAACTCTTGGGACTGTTAGTCCGGCTGCAGCTGCAGGCACTGGGGACAGTGTGTACTGAGCCTGCAGGTGGGTGCTCGGTGGGTTTGGGGACCTGGGGCTGTGGCGTCTGGCTGGCACGGATGTATAGAAAGTGGAGGGCCGGAGCAGAGTTTGTGAGAAAGGTCCGTGGGGCTTCAGTCAGGGATGGCGAGGCGTGCACGAGGAAGGCCGGGGAGCTAGAAGGCAGCAGGGGCAGGAATGCTGGCCGATAGGCTGCCTGGGGGTGACAGAGGGAAGCAAGGGAGAGACTTGAGAAGGGGAAATGGCGAGGGCTGCCCAGGGGCCAATGGGATGGGCCGGGCAGCTGGACCAGGAGGCAGCCTGGAGGGCTGTGGAGGATGCTGGGGGAAGTAGAGGCAGGTGCACTGGAGGCAAAACACGGAGGCAGCCAGAGCCCGGGAGTGGGGGCTGCAGTGAGACCCCCAACACCATGCAGTGTGGGAAGAGCCCCCAGGAGAGGGCCTGGAGTGGCGGCCTTGAAGCCAGGGAGGGCGCCCGTTTGCACAGTGGGTGGGAATGGGGCCCGGCTGTTGGAGCTGCCACCAAGGGGCCCATGTGGAGCCTCCCACTGTCTCTGTCCCCCCTGTCCCATTCTGGTGGCAGCCTGTGCCGGTGGGCGATGGAGGTGGAGGTGGCTGGGAGGCCAGCGAGGGCCTTCACCGACCTTTGGCCAGTCGGAAGGACTCTTCTGGGAGGGATGCCCGCATGTATCCAAGCCAGCGGGAGCTGCCGAGGACCAGACGGACCCCTGACTCTGGAGAGTCGCGTCAGCCCGGCGGGAGGGAGACCCGGGCGAGGGCCGGGGGTGAGAGAGACGAGGCTGCCGCGGTGCCTCGGTGGCTTCTGATTCCAAGCTGCCCTTCATACGGCTTCCGGTGCCGGCGCCCACCACCGCAGTGCAGCAGCTGGGGAAACTGAGGCGGGGCGGAGCCCGCGGGTGACGCGGGGGGCGTGGCTCACCTGCCCGCCCCGCCCCGCCCGGCCGCGAGGGGAGGAGCCGGGGCGGCGGCATGGCGGGCGCGGGGCTGCGGCCGCGGGGCTGGGGCCGGCGGGACGCGGGCGCGGGGGACCGGGCGGCGGCGGCGGCGGGGGGACCCGGCTCGGGGCCGTGCCGCTGCGCGCAGGGGAGGCGGAAGCCAGCGGTGGCCGCCGCGTGGACGCCGTGAGTACGGGGCCCCGGCTCCCCGGACCCCGAGCTTGGGGCCCCGACCTCGACCTCCGCCCCGGCTCCGCTGACCCGGGCTCCAGGGGTCCGGCCATGGCCGACCGAGCCCCGAGCCCCGGGCTCTCCGCGTCCTCGGGAACAAAGGCGGGCGTGGGCCGGCGCGGCTGGGTCTGGGGGCGCGGGCTCGGCACCCCCGGGTGGGCGTGGGCAGCCCCCACCTCCCGGGCCCGGGCTGGCGGGCAGAGCGGGGGTGTGGCCGAGGCTTTGTTCCTAACTCGGGCCTCCGCTCGGCCTCCTCCCGCTGCAGATGTGGGTGCAGATGTGGCGGGTGGTGCCGGCCGGTGACCCCGGCCCCCAGGGCAGCCCGGTGTTGGGCCAGTGACTGCCCTTTTGATGTCTCCTGCGGGTGTTTGGGGCTGGAACCAGTGGAGTCCCAGCTGGCCTGGGCCTCCGGGTCTGGCCCCGGCTGCTCTGTCCCCCGCTCAGCAGGACGCTGGCCACATGCCCACCCCCGTCCAGCTCCGCCGGCGCCTCAGGGTGGCACAGAGAGAGCCGCGGGGTGGGGGCCTCAGCGTGCCTGGGCACTTGTGGAGAGGGCTCTGACTTTGGGTCCACGTGGCCAGGGTGCGGGTCATTGCAGACAGGCTGGCATCGTGAAGCAGCCTGTGGGCCCAAGGAGAGCCGTCGGAGGCCGAGGAAGGGGCTGGTGTAAGGGTCAAGCGAGATCTCCACCTGTCCCCAGGACAGTCCCCACCGCTCAGACAGGGAGAGTGGTGGCGCCCCAGGCCGTTCAGGTGGTCCCCACAGCCACCACTGACAAGAGCGTGCCTCGGGACAGGTTGCGACCACTCTGTCCTGGGAATCCTGCGGAAAGCCAAGCCAGCTTGGCAGGTCGTTAAGCCAGGAAACTGGGGCCACCTGGCTTCCCCTCCTGGCCTCGGGGCCTCAGGAAAGGGATGGATGGGGGGCGCAAGCCACTGAGGATGGACACCTGGGGGCATGGCCCTCGCTTCTTCTGGGCTGAGAGTCAGAGAGGAAGCCCAGGATCGACCCCAGCCCCTGTACCTCTCTAACTCCCACTTTCAGGTTGGGACCCCAGTGCCACCTCCTCCAGGAAACCCTCCTGGAGTTCCCATCCAGGGCAGACCCCATGATGGGCTTACCTGGCGTTGAGAGTTGGTTGGGAGGTTATGGCGTGAGGCCTGACTTCCCCGGGCTGGGGTTCTCTGAGTCACGGCTGTCTCCCAGCCCACCCAGAGCCGTGCACTCAGTAGGTGTGTGCCCGGCAAACCAGTGATGATCAGGGGACGCAGCTCTCCGTCCTGCGAGCCGAGCGGGGGACCTAGGGCTGCAGGGACTCCCTGGTGGACCATGTGACCCGGGCCCTCCAGGCCCCGCCTGGAAGCCTGGCCTTTGGAAAGGGGCCTTGAGCCTCTGGGCTGCCTCCCCGCCCCCTCTGAGCTGTGTCCCTTCCTCTTTGCAGCTTCATGGCGGCCGAGGAGATGCACTGGCCCGTCCCCATGAAGGCCATCGGTGCCCAGAATCTGCTGACCATGCCCGGGGGTGTGGCCAAGGCCGGCTACCTGCACAAGAAGGGCGGCACCCAGCTGCAGCTGCTCAAATGTGAGTCCTGGGTGGTAGGGACCACAAGGGGGGGCGCGGGGGCAGAGCTGGGCGCCGGTCTTGCTGCTCCGCTGCTCCGCTGGGCCTCCTCCAGCCAGCACACGCCCTCTCTGAGCCTCTGCTGCCCTACCTGGAGGGACCTCTTCCTTCCCTGGTGGTCAGCACCCCTGGGGACCTGCGGTCAGCCTCCCCAGCCCCCAGTTCTGTGGCAGGGTGCAGAGTAGTGCAGCTGGGCAAAGAGCCCGCACAGGCATTCGTGCTAGTGCTGACCACGGGGCTTCCGCCTGCAGCCAGGGCAGGGGCCGCAGGCAGCCCAGTAGGCCTGGCCTGGGTGCTGCCCGGGCCTTGCTGTGTCTGTGGGAGTTGGTTGGTCACTCGGTACGTGGTGAATCTGTGTGCCAAGCCAGGAGCCAGCTGGGCCCCGGGCCTCTGGGGCTGCACAAGACTAAGGCTCTAGCCCCCTGGACGGCAGGCCCCGAGACACTGAGGGCAGAGAGCCCGGGCGGGCACACATGTCTTTGCCCCAGCCGTGCCCTGTGCTGCCTGGCTGAGATGCCCCAGGCTGGACGGTCCGGTTTCTGTGTGGGCGCCCATTAGGCTGGGGTCCTCTTTGCACAGGGGCCTCCAAAGAGAGGCCTTCCCCCAGGCCAGGGAGACCTTCGCGGGGCTCTGTGCTCCGTACCCCTGCCCTCTCGCTCTGCCACCTGGGGGGAGGGAACCTCCCTGCAGCCCTGTGAAGCTGGCTAGGCCACCGTGGCCTCTCGGGACCTCTGTCCCTTCCTTGTGGCGACTTCTGGCCCCAATTCCCCCCTTCTCTGGCTGACCTGCACGCCTGAGCTTTCTGCTCCACCCGGGGGTTCTCAGAGCCCGGCCCGTGGGAGGGTTCTGGAGTGGGGCCTGTGCAGCAGCCCCTGGTGACCCCTGGTGACCCCTGCCCACAGGGCCCCTGCGCTTTGTCATCATCCACAAGCGTTGTATCTACTACTTCAAGAGCAGCACGTCGGCCTCGCCGCAGGGCGCCTTCTCACTCAGCGGCTACAACCGGTGAGTGCCCGCCTGCCCGCCGCCCTGGCCCTCAGCCCGCGTCCACCGCTCATGCCACCCCAGGGAAGCCTGGCTCTCTGGGGGCGGCCCCTCCTCCCGGCCCTGCTCAGCCTCCAGGACGCCCGGCCCTTGCTGCGTACTCTGCCCCAGGCCTCTGTCCAGCGAGGTCCCAATTGTCGTGTCCTGGGGCCGCAGGGACAGTCTGGACAGTCTGCTCCGTGGAGTCCCGTTTGGTTACTGCCCAGTGACTTTTATGTCCCTCTTCTGTCCCTATCCTCTCCTTTCACCCACCACGGCCTCTTTCCAAGTTACTCAGAACCCAGACAGCCCAGGCCCTGTCCTAAACTTGGGCCCTGCCCCGACTCCCTGGCTCCAGGGTCCCCTGCTTCACATGGGCCGGCTCCATCCAGAGAGCGGCCGGGAGCCTGCCTTGAGGGCTTCTAGACTAAGGGCGGGCCCCGAGTGCCATGGGGCATGCCTGTCAGCAGGGGCCAGGCCCCACAGCCTCGGGGAACGCCACGGGGCAGGGGTTAGGTGCAGGCTGCTGGGCTCTGGCTCAGGGGTTGTACCACCAGGCCCTGCGTCCCCAGCAGAGGTCTGCCTGTCACCTCTCCAGCTGGCATTAGTTCACGTGGCATTAGTGACAAGACTTGCTCTAGGTCCTGGCTCCCCCACCCCTCAGCCGTAGCCACAGCAGCCAGCTCAGGGTCGAGGGCCCTGCGGCCGGCCGGCCGTGCTCAGGATCAGCCAGCCCAGGGGCCCTGGAGGGTCATTCTCTCTGCCCAGACACGGAGCCCTTGTACCAGCCAGCACTTGCACTCTGAACCCAGCGGCAGATAGAGCTGTGCCCCAGGGGTGGCGCTGGCCAGGTCCTCTGGTGGGCCAGAGGGCACCCCTGCCCAGGCTCCTGGCAACAGGACTCCCTGCACGGTAGACTCTGGGATTGCTTGCAAACCCCACATCCCAGCTGGGGAGTGGCCACAGAGCAGACACGACGTGTCGTTCCCCAAAGTGCGTGTTGAGCATCGTGGGGCAGGGCCAAGCCCCGTGAGGCCGGCGGGGCAGAGATGGGCGTGTGGCACCCTTGTAGAATGACACTGGTGGCTGGTGAGGATGACGTGGCCCGCCCGGGAAGCCCCAGTAGATGCAGCCCCCCTTCTGTCTGCTCCCCACCCTTGCCCACACCCCACTGTCTGCCGGAAGCCAGCAGGCAGGCACCTGCTGCCCTGTGGCCCTCGGGCCACGATGCTGGGTGCCCATGATGCTGGGTGCCGAGGCCCCTCTGCGTGGGGCCGTGAGGCTGTCCTGGTGAGTGGGGACCCGATGGTGACCGCTGTGTCCTCAGGGTGATGCGGGCAGCGGAGGAGACGACGTCCAACAATGTCTTCCCCTTCAAGATCATCCACATCAGCAAGAAGCACCGCACGTGGTTCTTCTCAGCCTCCTCTGAGGATGAGCGCAAGGTGACCGGGGTGCAGGGTGGCAGAGCCCGCCAGGACCTGTCATAGGAGGCCTAGGCGGGAGGTCGACACGGTCCTGTCCTGTCCCTGCGGACATGTGGCTGGGGCTCAGGCAGCTAGCGGGCGCTGTCCTGAACCCAGTGCCAGGCTGTCAGGGAGGACCCCTGAGTGGGCAGAGGGGCGCTGCAGGCCTGGGGTGAGGCCTCTCCGAGCCCTGACCACGCCCAGGTCCACTCCCCTGACCCGGGGTGGGGAGGGGAGGAGGGTGGAGCAGGGTCCGTCATGGCCGGCTCCATGCCCACTGCTCCCTGGCCGGCCCACAGAGCTGGATGGCCTTGCTGCGCAGGGAGATCGGCCACTTCCACGAGAAGAAGGAGCTGACCCTGGACACCAGGTGGGCCGAGGGGCGTGGCGGGTGGGTGCAGCACCTAGGGCTCCCGGGCTGGGTGTGCGTGTCCACCTCCAGGCCCTGGGGGGCGAGGCCGAGTCCCCTCCTTAAAGGTGTTACCGGGGGTGTCAGCCGGGCTGCTTGTGTGTGGGAACATGCACCGTGTGCATGTGTGTGTGTACATGTGTGTGCACGCGTGCATACTTGCACTTTTCTCTTCTCCACCTCCATCTCTCCATGTCTCTGTCTCTGTGTAGCTTTTTTTTTTTTTTTTTTTTTTTTTTTGTGATACTGGGGATTGAACTCAGGAGGATTCTGTCTCTGAGCTACACACCCTAGCCCTATTTATTTATTTTTGTGGTATTGGGGATTGAACCCAGGGGCATTCTACCTTTGAGAAATACCCTCAGCCATATATATATGTATATATATATATATATATATATATATATATATATATAGTTGTTGTTGTTGTTTGTTTTTGAAACAAGATCTCACTAGGTTGATGAGGGTCTCACTACTTGCTGAGGCTGTCTTTGAACCTGTGATCCTCTTGTCTCAGCCTCCCAAGTACTGGGATTGTACAGGTGTGCGCCACCACGCCCAGCTTCTATTTTTTTGTTTTGAAGCAGGGTCTCACTAAGTTGCAAAGGGCCTCACTAAGTTCCTGAGGCTGGCCATGACCCTGGGTCCTCCTGTCCCAGCCTCCCAAGTACTGGACTGCGAGTGAACCCCCGCGCCCGGCTCTGGGCTCTGTGTTGCACCTATTCATAGCTCCTATTGGAGGTCACCTGTGCTTCGCCCCTCTCCCACCAGGGAGGCCCTGCATTTGCTCAGAGCTTTGGTCCCCAACCCTGACACCACCCTGTGTGTGTGTGTGTGGGGGGGGTGAGTGAGAGCAGAATGTTTCCTCCTGGTCTCAGCATCGCCCCCATGTGGTCGCCCAGCAAACAGCAGGGGCTCTCCAGGGGAACAGCCAACCATCCTGCCCTTGCCTGGGAAGCCGACTGAGGCTGGGAGAGAGCTGGGCACTCCCAGGCGGGGCTGCCCGGCCCGTCCTACCCCACCCTCAGAGCTCCCGGCCCTCAGTGCAAGCCGGGGACCCGTCGGGCAGGAGCGGGTGCACACAGGCCAGTCGGGGTTGCCGGGAGGCCCCGCAGCCTCCAGTCCCGTGTCTTCCTGTAACCATGTGTGTGTGTGTGTGTGTGTGTGTGTGTGTGTGTGCGCGCGCGCGCGCGTGTGCCTGTCCGTGTGTGGCCCTGTGGTGTGTGTATAGCTGTACCCTGGTGTGTGTGTGTGGTTGTCCTCGTGTCTATATGATCTTTGTGTGTGTGTCTGGGTGATGTGTCCTGGGTGTGTGTCTTCACCTGAGTGTGTGTGTGCGCCCACAGGCCTGTGTTCCTCTCTCTGTGTTTGCGTGTCCACACCTGTGTGTGCGCATGTGGCCGGCTCCCTGTGCGGGCACCTGTCCTTGTGTGAGTGCCGGGGCTCACCGCCTGCCGCCTCCTCCCTCCTGGCGTTTCAGTGACTCCAGCTCGGACACAGACAGCTTCTACGGCGTGGTGGAGCGGCCCGTGGACATCAGCCTCTCTCCGTACCCCACGGACAACGAAGGTGAGGCAGGACCAGGGGAGGTGTGTCCAGCTGTCCTCTGTGCTCTGTCCTCTGCAGAGTGACAGGGGCCTCCCCGGCGTGGGCCGCCAGCAGCCTGGGTTCTGGGTTCAAATCCTGCTGCCAGCCTCCGGGTGCTCAGCCACCAGGACTGAGCAGGGAGCGGCGGTGCACGCAGTGGGCGTGGGGCCTGGCGGCCCGGGCCTCACCCTCTCTCCGCTGCACACAGACTACGAGCACGAAGACGAGGACGACTCGTACCTGGAGCCCGACTGCCCCGAGACCCTGAAGCCGGAGGGTAGGCGGGCTCTCTCGGAGGGTGGCTAGGGGGTGAGGACCAGGAGCAGAGTCCCCCGCAGACAGAGGGGTGGCAGCCCAATCTTGCTGTGCAGCCTCCGTTTCCCTGCTGTGACCCCAGTATTTAGAGGTTTGAAAGCCGGGTGTGGTGGCGCACGCTTGTAATCCCAGCATTTGCGAGGCTGAGACCAGAGCATCCGGGTTTGCGGGCAGTCTCAGCTACCTAGTGAGGCCGTCCGCAACTTAGTGAGACCCTGTTTCAAAAATAAAGAATA